>CATOUR010000328.1:0-29282 GCA_951848785.1 Callosobruchus maculatus
AGAAGGTGAATATTGGTATCGGCGCTCTGACCTCGGCCCGTTCATGGTGACCGAAGCGCTGCGTCCGTACAAAAACCACCTCAACATGCATTTCGTGTCTAACGTCGATGGTACCCACATCGCCGAAGTGCTGAGAACGTGAACCCGGAAACCACGCTGTTCCTGGTAGCGTCTAAAACCTTCACCACCCAGGAAACCATGACCAACGCCCACAGCGCGCGCGACTGGTTCCTGAAAACCGCGGGTGACGAAAAGCACGTAGCGAAACACTTCGCGGCCCTGTCTACCAACGTAAAGCGGTGGCGAGTTCGGTATTGATACCGCGAACATGTTCGAGTTCTGGGACTGGGTTGGCGGCCGCTACTCTCTGTGGTCTGCGATTGGCCTGTCCATCATCCTGTCCGTGGGCTTCGACAACTTCGTTGAGCTGCTCTCCGGCGCGCACGCGATGGATAAACACTTCTCCACCACCGCACAGAGAAAAAACCTGCCGGTGCTGCTGGCGCTGATCGGTATCTGGTACAACAACTTCTTCGGCGCTGAAACCGAAGCAATTCTGCCGTACGACCAGTACATGCACCGCTTTGCGGCTTAACTTCCAGCAGGGGCAACATGGAGTCCAACGGTAAATACGTTGACCGTAACGGCAACGCCGTGGACTACCAGACTGGCCCAATCATCTGGGGTGAGCCGGGCACCAACGGCCAGCACGCGTTTTTACCAGCTGATCCACCAGGGCACAAAATGGTACCGTGCGATTTCATCGCCCGGCTATCACGCACAACCCGCTGTCCGACCACCATCCGAAGCTGCTGTCTAACTTCTTCGCGCAGACCGAAGCGCTGGCGTTTGGTAAATCCCGCGAGGTGGTTGAGCAGGAGTATCGTGACCAGGGTAAAGATCCGGCAACCCTGGAACACGTTGTGCCGTTCAAAGTGTTCGAAGGCAACCGCCCAACCAACTCCATCCTGCTGCGCGAAATCACCCCGTTCAGCCTGGGCGCGCTGATTGCGCTGTATGAGCACAAGATCTTTACTCAGGGCGCCATCCTGAACATCTTCACCTTTGACCAGTGGGGCGTAGAGCTGGGCAAACAGCTGGCAAACCGTATTCTGCCAGAGCTGGGTGACGATAAAGCGATCGACAGCCACGACAGCTCCACCAATGGTTTGATTAACCGTTATAAAGCATGGCGCGCGTAATAAATATGTCATGAAGCATGCCGGCGATATGCCGGCATTTTTTTATCGGATAATTCCTGATGTCTGTTAGTTAACTCAAATTCTGAATCTGAGTTTAATCCGAAAAAGACGGGCAACCCGTTAATTACTGCGGTTTATTTTAAGAAAATACGGAGCAGGCATATATTGTGAGTATATTATAACTAGCTGATTTTTATGGTTTATATATTTTATTTATTTTTATCCTCTTTCGATTTTAACCATTAGTCCGAAAACTTCATCCCTATTTCCCCCCACGGTAAACCCGCTGCTTTAGTTGTGTATACTCGAATCCGCCTGAATTTCTTTTCGGGCAAATCTCCATTCATTCATTGAAGGGAAATTGTTATGAAGAAAGTACTGTATGGCATTTTTGCCATATCTGCACTTGCGGCGACGTCTGTCTATGCAGCTCCGGTCCAGGTCGGGGAAGCAGCAGGGTCGGCAGCGACGTCTGCGTCTGCGGGGAGTTCTACCGCAGCCAGCACCAGCGCCGTAAGTTCAGCCGTGGGTGTCGCGCTGGCGGCAACCGGTGGCGGTGATGGCTCCAATACCGGAACCACGACCACTACGACGACCAGCACCCAGTAATTCCGGGTGTTTTAATCATAACCACACTTCGGTGTGGTTATTTCGCCCCTTCGGAGAAGAGTCGTGAAGCGACCTGCAATCATCCTGATTTGCCTGCTGTTGCAGGCGTGCTCAGCCACCACCAAAGGGCTGGGCAACTCACTGTGGGACAGCATGTTCGGCACACCGGGCGTGCATCTGACCGATGACGAACTTCAGAACATGCCGTATGCCAGCCAGTACATGCAGCTAAACGATGGTCCGCAACTGTTTGTGGTGCTCGCTTTCGACGAAAACGGGCAGCAGAAATGGGTGACGCAGGATCAGGCCACCATCGTGACGCAGCACGCCCGCATCGTGAAAACCCTGCTCGGCGGCGACAACCTGCTTGAGGTGAACAACCTGGCTGCGGATCCGCTCGTGAGGCCCAATCAGATCGTCGACGGCGCAGGATGGACGCGCACGATGGGCTGGACCGAGCACAAGCAGGTGCGCTATGCCACGGCTCGCTCGACCTTCCGCTGGGACGGTACGGACACCGTGAAGGTCGGCAGCGACGAAACGCAGGTTCGCGTGCTTGATGAAGAGGTGACAACCGATCGGGCCACCTGGCATAACCGCTTCTGGGTGGATGACGAGGGGCAGATTCGCCAGTCCTTACAGTATCTTGGTGCCGGTTTCTTCCCGGTGAAAACCACCCTGATCAAGGCGGCGAAATCATGAAAGCACTTCTTCACGCGGCGCTGATCGCCTCTCTTGCCTCACCGCTGGCATGGTCTGCCGGAACGGTGCAGGTCTATACTCCCGACAGCGAAAAACCCAAAACCTTAACCAATGCCGGACACCTGCTTGATTTGGTTGGACAGCCGAGGCTGGCGAAAAGCTGGTGGACCGGGGCGGTAATAAGCGAGCGTCAGGCGACGATTCGCGCGGAACAAAGGCATCAGGCGCTGCTCGCCCGACTGACCGGGCTGACGCAACAGGAAGATGCTGACGATGCGGGCGCCATCAACAGCCTGCGCCAGCAGCTCCAGGCGCTGAAGGTGACGGGACGCCAGAAGGTGAACCTCGATCCCGACGAAGTGCGGGTGGCGGAAAACGGCAACCCGTCGCTGGAAGGGGAATATACCCTGTGGCTTCCGGCTCAGCCGTCCACCGTCACCGTGATGGGGCTTATCAGCAGCCCTGGCGATAAGCCGTTTACGCCGGGCCGCGATGTTGCGAGCTACCTTGACGAGCAAAGCCTGCTGAGCGGTGCCGATAACAGCTACGCCTGGGTCGTTTACCCTGACGGGCGCACGCAAAAGGCGCCGGTTGCTTACTGGAATAAACGCAATATCGAACCCATGCCGGGCAGCATCATTTTTGTCGGATTTGCCGACCATTTCTGGACGAAAGCGTATGACGGGCTTAATGCCGATATCCTTCGCTCCCTGATACAGCGGATACCGGAATAATGAAAAAAACCTATCTCTACAGCATGCTTGCACTGTGCGTGAGTGCCGCCTGTCATGCAGAAACGTATCCGGCACCGATTGGCCCGTCGCAGTCCGACTTTGGCGGCGTGGGCTTACTGCAAACCCCAACCGCGCGTATGGCGCGCGAGGGGGAAATTAGCCTTAACTATCGCGATAACGATCAGTACCGCTATTACTCTGCGTCCGTGCAGCTGTTCCCCTGGCTGGAGACCACGCTGCGCTACACCGACGTGCGTACAAAACAGTACAGCAGCGTCGACGCCTTCTCCGGCGATCAGACCTATAAAGACAAAGCCTTCGACGTGAAGCTGCGCCTGTGGGAAGAGAGCTACTGGATGCCGCAGGTCTCCGTTGGGGCGAAGGACATTGGCGGGACCGGCCTGTTTGATGCGGAATACATCGTTGCCAGCAAAGCCTGGGGACCGTTTGATTTCTCGCTGGGCCTTGGCTGGGGCTACCTCGGTACCAGCGGCAACGTAACCAACCCATTCTGTACCTACAGCGACAAATACTGCTACCGCGATAACAGCTACAAAAAAGCGGGTTCCATCAACGGCGACCAGATGTTCCACGGCCCGGCCTCGCTGTTTGGCGGCGTCGAGTATCAAACCCCATGGCAGCCCCTGCGCCTGAAGCTGGAATACGAAGGCAATAACTACAGCGAAGATTTCGCCGGCAAAATTGAGCAGAAGAGCAAGTTTAACGTCGGGGCCATTTATCGCGTGACCGACTGGGCCGACGTTAACCTCAGCTACGAGCGCGGCAATACCCTGATGTTTGGCTTTACGCTGCGCACCAACTTTAACGACATGCGCCCGCGCTATAACGACAATCCGCGGCCGAAATACCAGCCGGAGCCGCAGGATGCGATCATTCAGCACTCCGTGGTGGCGAACCAGCTGACGCTGCTGAAGTATAACGCGGGGCTGGCGGATCCGAAGATCCAGACCAAAGGCGATACGCTGTACGTCACCGGCGAGCAGGTGAAATACCGTGACTCACGCGAAGGGATCGAGCGCGCCAACCGGATCGTCATGAACGATCTGCCGGAGGGGATCCGCACGATCCGCATTACGGAGAACCGTCTTAACCTGCCGCAGGTGACCACCGAAACCGATGTTGCCAGCCTTAAGCGCCATCTGGAAGGCGAACCGCTGGGGCATGAAACCGAGCTGGTGCAAAAACGCGTTGAGCCGGTAGTGCCAGAAACCACCGAGCAGGGCTGGTATATCGATAAATCCCGCTTCGATTTCCATATCGATCCGGTGCTGAACCAGTCCGTCGGCGGGCCGGAAAACTTCTACATGTATCAGCTGGGCGTCATGGCGACGGCGGATCTGTGGGTCACCGATCACCTGCTGACGACGGGCAGCCTGTTCGGCAATATTGCGAACAACTACGATAAATTTAACTACACCAACCCGCCGAACGATTCAAAACTGCCGCGCGTGCGTACCCAGGTGCGTGAATACGTACAGAACAATGCTTACGTGAACAACCTGCAGGCCAACTACTTCCAGTACTTCGGCAACGGCTTCTACGGCCAGGTTTACGGTGGCTATCTGGAAACCATGTTTGGCGGTGCGGGCGCTGAGGTACTTTACCGTCCCGTCGACAGCAACTGGGCGTTTGGGATTGATGCCAACTACGTGAAGCAGCGTGACTGGCGCAGCGCGCAGGACATGATGAAGTTCACCGACTACAGCGTCAAAACCGGCCACCTGACCGCCTACTGGACGCCGTCGTTCGCGCAGGACGTGCTGGTGAAAGCCAGCGTCGGGCAGTATCTGGCCGGCGATAAGGGCGGCACGCTGGATATCTCTAAACACTTCGACAGCGGCGTAGTGGTGGGCGGTTATGCCACCATCACCAACGTTTCGCCGGACGAGTACGGTGAGGGGGACTTCACCAAAGGGGTGTATGTGTCGATTCCGCTGGATCTCTTCTCGTCAGGCCCAACCCGCAGCCGCGCGGCGGTGGGCTGGACCCCGCTGACGCGTGACGGTGGTCAGCAGCTTGGGCGTAAGTTCCAGCTGTATAACATGACCAGCGATAAGAACATTAACTTCCGCTGACGCTTGTTCCCCTCACCCCGTCCCTCTCCCCAGAGGGGCGAGGGTGAAAATCGCACCGAACAGTCCCCTCTCCACTGCGTCAAACATAAACAAAAAATATAGATCCCCGTCACATTTTTGCGTTATACAGGAACCTCGCCCCGGAGAATGAGGTGCTGTATGACATCCCTGACTCGTCCGCGCGTTGAGTTCATCTCAACCATCCTCCAGACCGTGCTCAACCTCGGTCTGCTAAGCCTTGGCCTGATCCTGGTCGTCTTTCTCGGCAAAGAGACGGTTCATCTTGCGGATGTGCTGTTTGCTCCCGAACAAACCAGCAAATACGCGCTGGTGGAAGGCCTGGTGGTCTATTTTCTCTACTTCGAATTTATTGCCCTGATTGTGAAGTATTTCCAGTCCGGCTTTCACTTCCCGCTGCGCTATTTCATCTACATTGGCATCACCGCTATTGTGCGGCTGATCATCGTCGATCACAAATCCCCGCTCGACGTGCTGATCTACTCGGCGGCGATCCTGCTGCTGGTGATCACCCTCTGGCTGTGCAACTCGAAGCGGCTTAAGCGCGAATAAAAAAATGGCGCTCCGGAGAGCGCCTAACAACAGTCACAAGTTGGGTTAATACAATACGTCTAAAGTTGAGGGTTGCAGTGGCATAACAGATGAAACTTAACCTTTCACACCGCCCGCCGTCAGGCCGTTAACCAGCCAGCGCTGCGCCAGCAGGAACACCACGGTAATCGGGATAGCGGAAAGTACGGCCGCAGCGGCAAAGTCGCCCCACAGGTAGTTTTGCGGGTTGAGGTATTGCTGCATGCCCACGGCCAGGGTGTAGCTGTTCACATCACGCAGCAGCAGCGAGGCGACCGGCACTTCGGTGATGGCGGCGATAAACGACAGGATAAATACCACCGCCAGAATCGGGACCGACAGCGGCAGCAGTACCAGACGGAATGCCTGCCACGGGGTCGCGCCATCCAGCGCGGCGGCTTCTTCCAGCGAGCCGTCGATGGTTTCGAAATAGCCTTTGATGGTCCACACGTGCAGGGCGATACCGCCAAGATAGGCGAAGATCACGCCGCCGTGGGTGTTCAGGCCGATAAACGGCACGTACTGGCCGAGACGGTCAAACAGGGCATACAGCGCCACCAGTGAGAGCACCGCCGGGAACATCTGGAAAATCAGCATCCCTTTCAGCAGCGTCGCTTTGCCAGGGAAACGCATACGGGCGAAAGCGTAAGCGCAGGTGGTGGAGAGCGTTACGATGCCGATTGCGGTGATGGTCGCCACCTTTACCGAGTTCCACAGCCACAGCAGCACCGGGAACGGCGGCGGGGTGACGCGGCCATCGGCGTGCTCAACGCTGAAGCCCAGCGCGAGCTTCCAGTGCTCCCAGGAGATTTCGTCCGGGATCAGGCTTCCGGTTGCGAAGTTGCCCGAACGCAGGGAGATGGCGATAACCATCAGCAGCGGGAACATGATTGCCGCGATGAAAATCAGCAGGCCTAAGTGCGTCGCGAGGAGGCGCAGCTTCTGAGATTTGGGTTGTACCATAGACATATTCAGTGCCCTCCTTAGTCAAATTTCATACGTGTGGCTTTCAGGTTCACAATCGCCAGCGCGCCAACCAGCAGGAAGATCAGGGTGGCAATCGCTGCCGCCAGACCGAAGTCCTGGCCGCCGCCGCCTTCGAAGGCGATACGGTAGGTGTAGCTCACGAGCAGGTCGGTATAGCCTGCCGGCGTGGTCGTGCCGAGACGGTCCGGGCCGCCGTTGGTCAACAGCTGAATCAGCACGAAGTTGTTAAAGTTAAAGGCGAAGCTGGCGATCATCAGCGGCGTCAGCGGCTTAATGAGCAGCGGCAGCGTAATTTCGAAGAAGTTCTGGAACGGGCCTGCGCCGTCCATCGCCGAGGCTTCATACAGGTCATCCGGGATGGCCTTCAGCAGCCCCATGCACAGGATCATCATGTACGGATAACCCAGCCAGGTATTCACGATGATAATCATCGAGCGGGCGGTGGTTGGGTCGCTGAACCAGGCCGGTTTGATGCCGAACAGCGCGCTCAGCATCATGTTGATTTCACCGAAGCTCTGGTTAAACAGCCCTTTGAAAATCAGAATCGAGATAAACGACGGTACGGCGTAGGGCAGAATCAACAGCACGCGGTAAATCGCTTTACCTTTCAGTGACTCCCACTGAACGAGACAGGCCAGCACCATGCCCACGGCTACGGTCAGGATCACGGTCAGTACGGAGAACACCACCGTCCAGACGAAGATGGCGAAGAAGGGTTTCTGAATGCCTTCGTCGGTAAATACGCGGGTAAAGTTATCCCAGCCGATGGTGACGGTATAGCCCGGGCTGAGTTTGTCATCACCCCAGCCGCCGTCTGCATTCACGGACTGATAAAAACCGATATCGTTGTTCGGGCGGTACTTCACGCCGCTCTGGTTGTTCGTCAGCGTGCCGTCATCCGCCAGGGTGTAAAGGGGCTGCGTGCCGGAGAACTGGCGCAGCGAGCTCATGGTCACTTTGCTGTCATCGGGCAGCACGGCGGTGAGCTGGGTCAGCGCCTGACGATTCTGGGTAATGATACGCAGGTTGGCACGTTCACCTTCCGGCAGGGCCGCCGCCTCTTTTAAGGCCAGCTTCTGCTCGCCGCCAAACCTGAACGCGTCGGAAATATAATGTTTGCCGCTCTCGCCGTCAGTAAGCGCTAACTTCCATTCGTCGCCCTCAGGATACAAACCGAAGTTGAAGGTCTTACCGGCCTGATAGGAACGGTCCAGAAGCACCTGAGTGGCGCGCTCTTGCGCGAGCTGGTTGGTGCTGCTGTAGTTGGTAAAGGCAATCGCAATAGTGCAGATCAGCGGAAAGAGGACAAAAAGCCCCATTCCGGCAACGCCAGGGTAGACATAGCGCCAGGCATACGCCTTGCGGTTGGCGAAAATATACAGGCCAACCGAGCTTAAAATCAGCGTCATGATGGCGAAAAGGTATTCCCCTTGCACGTACATTAAAACAACAAGGTAACCCACCAGCAGACACAGCAGACCAATCACTGACCACTTCAGCGCGTCGTTTTGCCACCAGTGTTTCTTTTTAATGACATCCATGGGGTTCTTCCTCTACAACATTTGATCTTTTCTCCTCTCCTGGGGGAGAGGGCCGGGGTGAGGGCGTGCGGATAGCGACAACCCTCACCCTAACCCTCTCCCAGAGGGAGAGGAGACTACGGCATTACTTAGTGATACGGCCCTGAGCATCCTTCAGCGCGGCATCGACAGTCTGACGACCGCTGGCGGCGTTGATGACGGCGGTACGGGTGGCGTACCAGAACGCTGCCATCTGTGGGATGTTCGGCATGATTTCGCCTTTCTGGGCGTTATCCATGGTGGCCGCAATGCGCGGATCTTTCGCCAGCTGATCCTGGAAGGATTTCAGCGCAACGGCGCCCAGCGGTTTGTCCTTGTTCACGTTACCCAGACCTTCATCGGTCAGCAGGTAGTTTTCCAGGAACTCTTTCGCCAGCTCTTTGTTCGGGCTGGCGGCGTTGATGCCCGCGCTCAGCACGCCAACAAACGGCTTAGACGGCTTGCCGTTGAAGGTTGGCAGCAGGGTAACGCCGTAGTTGATTTTGCTCTTGTCGATGTTGGTCCAGGCCCACGGACCGTTGATGGTCATCGCGGTTTCGCCTTTGTTGAACGCCGCTTCCGCGATGGAGTAGTCGGTATCGGCGTTCATGTGTTTGTTCTTGATGAGGTCAACCAGGAAGGTCAGGCCCGCTTTCGCGCCCGCGTTGTCCACGCCCACGTCCTTCACGTCATATTTGCCGTTTTCAAACTTGAACGCGTAGCCGCCGTCGGCAGCAATCAGTGGCCAGGTGAAGTACGGCTCCTGCAGGTTGAACATCAGGGCGGATTTACCTTTCGCCTTCAGCTCTTTATCCAGAGCAGGGATCTCTTCCCAGGTTTTCGGCGGGTTTGGCACCAGGTCTTTGTTGTAAATCAGCGACAGGGCTTCAACCGCGATTGGGTAAGCAATCAGCTTGCCGTTATAGCGAACGGCGTCCCAGGTGAACGGGAACAGCTTGTCCTGGAAGGCTTTGTCTGGCGTGACTTCCGCCAGCAGGCCAGACTGCGCGTAGCCGCCAAAACGGTCGTGCGCCCAGAAGATGATGTCCGGGCCATCGCCCGTTGCGGCAACCTGCGGGAACTTCTCTTCCAGCTTGTCCGGATGTTCTACGGTAACTTTGATACCGGTGTCTTTCTCGAATTTTTTGCCCACTTCGGCCAGGCCGTTATAGCCCTTGTCGCCGTTAATCCAGATAACCAGCTTACCTTCTTCAATTTTGGCGAGAGCCGGTGCGGAAATCATCATTGCTGCGAGGGCGGACAATGCGAAAACGCGTGCGCCAGTCTTGATCTTCATATCTGCCATCCTTTTTGGTGATGTGCTCGTGGATACATAAGGTGGTTCAACGTGACTCAGTCTCCTTATTTGACATCCTCTTTCCATCCTCCCAGGCCCTACGCCCCACCCCCCGTTTGTGTGATCGCTGTAACATAAATTTAAGTTATGAGTGCTGGCGCACATAAAAACCCACCGAAATTTGCAGGCCGCTTCACGATTTTTGCCTCAGCCCCTCAGCTGCGGTCGCAGAGCCTGCTCTCTCATCCTCCCGCCTCCTCCCCCATAAAAAAGCCGGGGGGTGGAGGATTCACGAAAGTAATGAAACACGCATAGTGAACTTATCTTGAATGTTTCTGTCGGTGACAGGTTGTAACGAAGGGAGAAGGGCATGGCGAGCGTACAGCTGCGTAATGTAACGAAAGCCTGGGGCGACGTAGTGGTGTCAAAAGACATCAATCTGGACATCCACGACGGCGAGTTCGTGGTGTTTGTTGGTCCATCAGGCTGTGGTAAATCGACTCTGCTGCGTATGATTGCCGGTCTTGAAACCATCACCAGCGGCGATCTGTTTATTGGTGATACCCGAATGAACGACGTCCCGCCTGCTGAACGCGGCGTGGGCATGGTGTTCCAGTCCTACGCGCTGTATCCGCATCTTTCCGTTGCCGAGAATATGTCCTTTGGCCTGAAGCTGGCCGGGGCGAAAAAAGAGACCATTAACCAGCGCGTCACTCAGGTGGCGGAAGTGCTCCAGCTGGCACACCTGCTGGAGCGTAAGCCGAAAGCGCTCTCCGGCGGTCAGCGTCAGCGCGTAGCGATTGGCCGCACGCTGGTGGCCGAGCCGCGCGTATTCCTGCTCGATGAACCTCTCTCTAACCTGGATGCCGCCCTGCGCGTCCAGATGCGTATCGAAATCTCCCGTCTGCACAAGCGTCTTGGCCGCACGATGATTTACGTCACCCACGATCAGGTCGAAGCGATGACGCTGGCCGATAAGATCGTGGTGCTGGATGCCGGCCGCGTGGCGCAGGTGGGCAAACCGCTTGAGCTCTATCACTATCCGGCAGACCGCTTTGTTGCGGGCTTCATTGGCTCGCCAAAAATGAACTTCCTGCCCGTTAAAGTGACCGCGACGGCGATTGAACAGGTACAGGTGGAACTGCCTAACCGTCAGCAAGTCTGGCTGCCGGTCGACAGCGCCAACGTACAGGTGGGGGCCAATATGTCCCTCGGTATCCGTCCTGAGCATTTACTGCCGAGCCATATCGCTGATGTGACGCTGGAAGGTGAAGTTCAGGTCGTCGAACAGCTTGGTCACGAAACACAGATTCATATCCAGATCCCCGCCATCCGTCAGAACCTGGTCTACCGCCAGAATGACGTGGTGTTGGTAGAAGAGGGTGCCACATTCGCTATCGGTTTGCCGCCAGAGCGTTGCCATCTGTTCCGTGAGGATGGCACAGCATGTCGTCGGCTGCACAAAGAGCCAGGCGTTTAAGCATTCCAATTACAAAGAAAAGCAATGATCTCAGGAGATAGAATAATGATTACTCTGCGCAAGGTCCCTCTGGCTGTCGCCATTGCGGCAGGCATCCTGTCTGCCCAGGCGGGCGCCGTAGACTTTAAAGGTTATGCTCGTTCCGGCATCGGCTGGACCGGTAGTGGCGGTGAACAACAATGTTTCCAGGCAACCGGGGCACAAAGTAAGTACCGTCTCGGTAACGAATGTGAAACCTACGCCGAGCTGAAGCTGGGCCAGGAAGTGTGGAAAGAGGGCGACAAGAGCTTCTACTTCGACACCAACGTAGCCTACTCCGTTTCTCAGCAGAACGACTGGGAATCCACCAGCCCGGCCTTCCGTGAAGCTAACGTGCAGGGTAAAAACCTGATTGAGTGGCTGCCAGGCTCCACCATCTGGGCCGGTAAGCGTTTCTATCAGCGTCATGACGTCCACATGATCGACTTCTACTACTGGGATATCTCTGGTCCTGGTGCGGGTATCGAAAACATCGATCTGGGCTTCGGTAAACTGTCTCTGGCCGCGACCCGTTCTTCTGAATCCGGCGGCTCTGCAACCTTCGCCGATCGTGACGCGAACGGTGACCGTATTTATGACAACGTGGTGCCAAACGACGTCTTCGACGTTCGCTTAGCCGGTCTGGAAACCAACCCGGGCGGTACGCTGGAGCTGGGCGTTGACTACGGTCACACCAACATTCCTGACGACTACTACCTGCAACCTGGCGCCTCTAAAGATGGCTGGCTGTTCACCGCTGAACACACCCAGAGCATGATGAAGGGCTTCAACAAGTTCGTGCTCCAGTACGGTACGGACTCCATGACCTCTAACGGTAAAGGCATTCCGCAGGGTGGCAGCATCGATAACGACGGCTCCATGTGGCGCGTGCTGGACCACGGTGCAATCACCCTGGCAGACCGTTGGGACCTGATGTACGTCGGTATGTACCAGAACATCGATCGTGATAACAACAACGGTACCGAGTGGTGGACCGTGGGCGTTCGTCCAATGTTCAAATGGACGCCGATCATGAGCACCCTGCTGGAAGTGGGCTACGACAACGTTAAGTCTCAGAAAACTGACGACAAAAACAGCCAGTACAAAATCACCCTGGCCCAGCAGTGGCAGGCAGGCGACAGCATCTGGTCTCGTCCGGCTATCCGCGTCTTCGCAACCTACGCGAAGTGGGATGAGAAATGGGGCTACGCGAACAACGACTCAGGTGCAGGTTACACCTCTGGCGTAGCGTATAGCGACACGTCCGCGAAAACCTTCAGCCGTGGCGACAACGATGAGTGGACCTTCGGCGCCCAGATGGAAATCTGGTGGTAATTCGTCAAACCTGACGTAATGACCTGAAAAGAGGGGCGTAAGCCCCTCTCTCCTTAGGCGCTGCGCGCTATTGCCTGGCCACCGCAGCGCTCACGCTATCAGAGGTAATAACAATGAAAATGAAGAAAAGTCTCGTCGCGCTGTGCCTCTCTGCGGGGCTGCTGGCCTGCGCGCCTGCGGTCACCTTTGCAGATGTGAATTTCGTTCCTCAAAATACCAGTGCTGCGCCAGCTATTCCGGCGGCGGCACTTCAGCAGCTGGTGTGGACGCCAGTTGACCAGTCGAAAACGCAAACCACCCAGCTTGCCGCTGGCGGTCAGTCGCTGAACGTTCCGGGTATCAGCGGTCCTGTCGCGGCGTTCAGCGTGCCCGCGAATATCGGCGAGCTGACCCTGACGTTGACCAGTGAAGTCAATAAACAGACCAGCGTCTTCGCGCCTAACGTGCTGATCCTCGATCAGAACATGACGCCATCCGCATTCTTCCCAAGCTCCTATTTTAGCTATCAGGAGCCTGGCGTGATGAGTGCAGACCGTCTGGAAGGCGTTATGCGCCTGACGCCGGCCCTGGGTCAGCAGAAGATTTATGTTCTGGTGTTCACCACAGAGAAAGATCTGCAACAGACAACGAAGCTTGTCGATCCGGCAAAAGCCTACGCGAAAGGCACCGGTAACGCTGTCCCTGACATCCCGGACCCGCATGCTCGCCATACTACCGACGGCCTGATCAAACTGAAAGTGTCCACCAACAGCGCCTCCAGCGTGCTCGTAGGCCCGCTGTTCGGCTCGTCGGGTCCTGGCCCGGTAACGGTAGGTAATACCGCCGCGCCTGCTTATGCCGCCCCTGCCGCTGCACCAGCCGCAGCGCCAGCCCCGGCCAAGAAAGCTGAGCCGGTACTGAACGATACTGAAGAATACTTCAACAACGCCATTAAGCAGGCGGTGAAGCGCGGCGACGTCGACAAAGCGCTGAAGCTGCTTGATGAAGCCGAACGTTTAGGTTCAACCACTGCCCGTTCCACCTTTATCAGCAGTGTAAAAGGCAAGGGGTAACCGTCTCCCCACAGTGCTGATTTTGTTAGTAGTTTAGTGCGCCTTAACGGGCGCACTTTTTTTGGCTTCGTTGCGCCATTGTTGCGATAGTGATCGTTAAATTTTGTTTGTCCGTCCTCATTTTGCCAATCTGCGATACAATGCTTTTACGTTATGTATCGGAGAGTCTGGCATGTCACACCCCGCGCTAACGCAGCTGCGTGCGCTACGCTATTTCGACCACATCCCTGCGCTTGACCCGGAACAGCTGGACTGGCTGCTGCTGGAAGATTCCATGACAAAACGTTTTGAGCAGCAGGGCAAAACGGTCACGGTGACGATGATTCAGGAAGGGTTTGTCTCGGCTGAGGCGATTGCCAGCGAGTTGCCGCTGTTGCCGCAGGAAGAACGCTACTGGCTGCGTGAAATTTTACTCTGTGCGGATGGCGAGCCGTGGCTTGCCGGGCGGACGGTCGTTCCTGAGTCTACACTTTCCGGGCCGGAGCTGGCGCTGCAACGCCTCGGCAAAACGCCGCTGGGGCGATATCTGTTCACCTCATCTGAACTGACCCGTGATTTTATTGAAATTGGACGCGATGCCGACCTGTGGGGGCGCCGTTCCCGCCTTCGTTTGAGCGGCAAGCCGTTAATACTGACGGAACTATTTTTGCCCGCATCGCCGTTGTACTAAGAGGGAGAAAAAATGGAGTGGAGTCTGACGCAGAATAAGCTGCTGGCCTATCACCGCTTAATGCGTACCGATAAACCCATCGGCGCGCTGCTGCTGCTGTGGCCGACCTTATGGGCGCTGTGGGTTGCAACGCCGGGCGTGCCGCCGCTGTGGATCCTGGCGGTGTTCGTGGCGGGCGTCTGGCTGATGCGCGCCGCGGGCTGCGTGGTCAACGATTATGCCGACCGAAAATTTGATGGACACGTTAAGCGCACCGCCAATCGTCCTCTGCCGAGCGGTCAGGTAACCGGAAAAGAGGCGCGCATCCTGTTTGTGGTGCTGGTGCTGCTCTCTTTCCTGCTGGTGTTAACGCTCAACACCATGACTATCCTTCTGTCCGTCGCCGCGCTGGCGCTGGCCTGGGTTTACCCGTTTATGAAGCGATACACCCATCTGCCGCAGGTGGTGCTGGGTGCGGCATTTGGCTGGTCGATTCCGATGGCGTTTGCCGCGGTCAGCGAGTCCGTTCCGCTTAGCTGCTGGCTGATGTTCCTGGCGAATATTCTCTGGGCCGTCGCGTACGATACGCAATATGCGATGGTCGATCGCGATGACGATCTGAAGATCGGCATTAAGTCGACGGCGATCCTGTTTGGTCGTCACGACAGGCTGATCATCGGCATTTTGCAGGTGGCGGTGCTGGCGCTGATGGTGGCGATTGGTCCCCTGAACGGGCTGAACTGGGAGTTTTACTGGTCCGTGCTGGTGGCGGGGCTGCTGTTTGCGTACCAGCAGAAGCTGATCGCAAAGCGCGAGCGTGAAGCCTGCTTTAAGGCGTTCCTGAATAATAACTACGTCGGGCTGGTGCTGTTTCTGGGGCTGGCGATGAGTTACTTCTCCTGAAAGCCCGGTGATGAGGTAAAAAAAAACGGCAGTCTCTGACTGCCGTTTTTCATGTTTTCATATATGCACCTGGGGTAGCGCATCAAACCGCTGATAACATCACTCGCCCTGCGTCGAACTCTCAATCGTCAAACGCACATCCGAGGTAATCAGCTCCGCCAGCATCTGATAAACCTTCAGCGTCTCAGCAGGCTCGGCGTCGCCCGTATCGCTGATAAACCCTTCATCGCGCAGCGTCAGTACCAGCGAGCTGAATACCGCTTTGTCGAAGAATTCCGGTGCGTTAATGCCGTGCAGTACGGACAGGCGCTGTGCCAGGGTCCGGCTCTCTTTTTCCAGCGTACCGCGGTTGATTGAAGGGTTTGCACTCAACAACCAGAAGGTGATGGCATAGCGCTGCAATGTTTCGCGCGCGCCGGAAGCGAGGAGCTGCAGGGTACGAGAGCGTGACGGATTGATATGCAGTTCGTCACTATTGGTGGTAATTAGCCCCTGACGATGCATCTCTGCCGACATTTTATCGAGCTCTACCGCCAGCTCATCTTTACTCCAGCGCAGGAACAGCTCCGCTTTCAGCATCGGGTAGATGGTCTGAATATGGCGCAGCAGCTCCTCACGTGAAATACGGCGATGCTGGGTAATAATGGCCGCCATCAGCGACGGCAGCATCAGCATATGCGTGATGTTATTGCGGTAGTAGGTCATCAGCACGGCCTGCTCGCGCGGCAGAATGATGATGTCACCGATCGTATCTTTCTCGACTTCGAACTTGTTCATCTTCAGCGCGTGGTCGATTAGCTCGCTGGCGGTGGCAGACGGCACGGTCGAATCCGCGGAATACGGCACGTTGCGCATGATGTCCAGGTAGCAATCGATCTGCTCGGTCAGCTGTTCGCGGGTGAGTGAACGCTGGCGAGAGGCCAGAAGCGCGGTACAGCACAGGTTCATGGCGTTCGCCGCACCGGCGTTGTTGATGCGCACCATGAGCTCGGAAGCAATGCCGTTAACCGTTGGCGTCAGCCAGGCCGGACGTACCGCTTCGATAGGATCGATAGACTCGCGCCACTCCGGAACATGGTTGTTCAGCCAGGTCATCAGCGGCATTGGCTCGCCAAAGTTTACGTAGCCCTGACCGAGGTTGCGCAGCTTGCTCAGCCCACGCAGCATCTGCGGCAGGCTCTCTTTCTCTTTGGTCGCACCGCGCAGCTCTTTTGCGTAGGTTCCCACTTCCATCACGTGCTCATAACCAATGTAAATCGGCACCAGCGTGATAGGGCGCGTACCGCCGCGCAGCATCGCCTGGATGGTCATCGACAGCGTGCCGGTCTTCGGATCGAGCAGACGACCGGTACGGGAGCGGCCCCCTTCCACGAAGTATTCTACGGAATAGCCGCGGCTGAACAGCTCGCCCAGATACTCACGGAAGACGGTGGAGTAGAGCTTGTTGCCCTTAAAGGTACGACGAATAAAGAATGCGCCCAGACGGCGGAAAATCGGGCCCGCTGGCCAGAAGTTCAGGTTGATGCCGGCAGCGATGTGCGGCGGTACCAGACCCTGGTGATAAAGCACGTAAGAGAGCAGCAGGTAGTCCATGTGGCTGCGGTGGCAGGGCACGTAGACAATCTCATGGCCGTCGTGCGCTAACTGACGCACGCGCTCGGCGTTGTGGACGTTAATGCCCTGATAGAGGCGGTTCCACGTGAAGCCGAGAATACGATCGGACAGACGAATCATCTCGTAGGAGAAGTTCGCGGCAATCTCTTCCATCAGCGCAATCGCGTTCTGCTGCGCTTTCTCGTGTGAAATTTTCTTGCTGCGCGCTTCGTCTTCTACGGCACGGGCAATCGCTTTGGATGCCAGCAGCTTGTTGAACAGATCCTGTCGCGCCGGGAGGCGTGGCCCCACTGCCGCCAGACGCTGGCGTGCAAAGTGCATTCGGGCAACGCGCGCCAGCTTTTGCGCAATGATCTTATCGGTGCCGTGTTCGTCCGCCATGCGGCGCAATGAAACGGAAGGAGAGAAGCGGACAAAGCTGTCGCGTCCCAGCCAGGAGACGGCGAAGAACTTCTGAATGCCGTTGAGCATGCGCAGCGGCGGGTTCTCTTCCCCTTTTTCGCGTCCCGGACGACGTCCAAACATCACCGACACCGGCACCATCTGTACGTCCAGATCGGGGTTGCTGCGGTGCAGATCGAGGTAGTCATGGAACAGCTTGATGGACTCTTCTTTCGGCGTGTAATAGGTAAACACGCGTGGCCCGCCATGAATGAACACGTAGCGCGGCAGCAGGGTGCCGTCGACTTCCAGCGGTTCAAGCGGGTCGGGTAAATCGTGCGCCAGACATTGAGCGCGAAGCGTCAGCAGGTCTGCCTTCGAGTTATAAGGCAAAACGTACATAATAGGGCGCGACGTATCGAGCCCTAATTCCAGCGCGGGTTCTGCTGGAATAGACTTACTTTTTACCAGTACGCTTAATGGTAAATTAAGTAATTTGTAGTAAATTCGTGGCCAGCCGGACATAAACGATGTAAAGCCTCTGGTTAATAATGCAATTGCGGCGCAAGGATAACAGAAAGCGCGCAAAATTTCTGTTGTTACCCGTCATACTTGAGGCTGTAGCGCAACGCGCTGCGCCCCCTGTTACAGACGCTCTTTTTCCTAAAAGGTTCTTTAAATGGCCAATAATACCACTGGGTTAACCCGAATCATTAAAGCCGCCGGCTATTCCTGGAAAGGTTTCCGTGCCGCGTGGATCAATGAAGCCGCATTTCGCCAGGAGGGTATCGCAGCTATTGTTGCGGTGATTATCGCCTGTTTCCTTGATGTTGACGCGATTACCCGCGTGCTTTTAATTGGCTCCGTACTGTTGGTGATGATAGTGGAAATTCTTAATAGCGCTATTGAGGCCGTCGTTGACCGTATTGGGTCAGAATTCCATGAGCTTTCTGGCCGGGCGAAAGACATGGGCTCTGCCGCCGTGCTGCTGTCGATTATCACTGCGGTAATAACCTGGGTCACGCTGCTTTGGTCACATTTCCGATGAGCCTCGAGGAATAATTAAGTCCCTGGTTTTTTGTGCAGTTTTTGGTTCCAAAATCGCCTTTGACTGTATATACTCACAGCATAACTGTATATACACCCAGGGGGCGGAATGAAAGCGTTAACGACCAGGCAGCAAGAGGTGTTTGATCTCATTCGGGATCATATCGGCCAGACGGGTATGCCACCCACGCGTGCAGAAATCGCGCAGCGTCTGGGCTTCCGTTCTCCTAATGCTGCCGAAGAGCACCTTAAGGCGCTGGCGCGTAAAGGCGTCATTGAGATAGTTTCCGGCGCGTCACGCGGTATTCGTCTGCTGGTGGAAGAAGAGACCGGTATTCCGCTGGTGGGGCGCGTCGCCGCAGGTGAACCCCTGCTGGCACAGCAGCATATCGAAGGGCACTATCAGGTTGACCCGGGCATGTTCAAGCCGAGCGCTGATTTCCTGCTGCGCGTTAGCGGAATGTCCATGAAAGATATCGGTATTCTTGATGGCGATCTGCTGGCGGTACACAAAACCCAGGACGTGCGTAACGGACAAGTGGTCGTAGCGCGCATTGATGATGAAGTGACGGTTAAGCGCCTGAAGAAACAGGGTAACACCGTACAGCTTCTGCCAGAAAACAGCGAGTTTTCCCCCATTGTAGTGGATCTCCGCGAGCAGAACTTCTCTGTTGAAGGCCTGGCGGTAGGTGTTATCCGCAACGGCGAATGGCTGTAATCTCTTCCTGACAGGCCGCAGTTCCTCTGCGGCCTGGCTTATTTTCTGATTCCGGTAATTTCAATGGCCTTGCTAACTTCTGCCGATAAGGCGTTGTGGCGTCTTGCGCTACCGATGATTTTTTCCAATATCACCGTTCCTCTCCTGGGGCTGGTTGATACGGCGGTAATCGGGCATCTGGATTCGCCGATTTATCTGGGCGGCGTCGCGATTGGCGCAACGGCGACCAGCTTCCTCTTTATGCTGCTGCTCTTTTTGCGCATGAGTACGACAGGCCTGACGGCCCAGGCGTACGGTGCAAAAGATCCCCTGCGTCTTGCTCGCGCGCTGGTTCAGCCGCTTATCCTGGCTTTTGGTGCCGGCGCGTTAATCGTTCTGTTGCGTACGCCGCTTATCGATCTGGCGCTTCATATTGTGGGCGGCAGCGATGCTGTACTGGAGCAGGCCCGGCGGTTCCTTGAAATTCGCTGGCTGAGCGCGCCTGCTTCACTGGCAAACCTGGTCCTGCTGGGCTGGCTGCTGGGCGTGCAGTATGCCCGCGCGCCGGTGATCCTGCTGGTGGTGGGTAACCTTCTCAATATTGTCCTCGATCTCTGGCTGGTAATGGGGCTGCACATGAACGTCCGCGGCGCGGCGCTGGCCACGGCAATCGCCGAATACGGCACGCTGCTTATCGGTTTGTGGATGGTCTGGCGCGTGCTGGCGATGCGCGGTATTACGCTTGCGCTGCTGAAAACGGCCTGGCGCGGCAATATGCGTAAGCTGCTGGCGCTCAATCGCGACATCATGCTGCGTTCGCTCCTGTTGCAGCTGTGCTTTGGCGCACTGACGGTTTTTGGCGCGCGCCTTGGGCCAGAAATAGTTGCGGTCAACGCCGTTCTGATGACGCTCCTGACCTTTACCGCATACGCGCTGGATGGCTTTGCTTACGCCGTAGAAGCGCACTCAGGTCAGGCCTATGGCGCGCGTGAAAGCGGCCAGCTGCGCGAAGTATGGCGTGCAGCCTGCCGGCAGGCGGGCCTGGTGGCGCTGATTTTTGCGCTGGTTTACGCCTGCTTTGGCGGGCATATTGTCGCGCTACTCACCTCGTTGCCCGCACTGCGCGAGCTGGCAGATCGCTATATCCTCTGGCAGGTGGTTTTACCGGTGGTGGGCGTGTGGTGCTATCTGCTGGACGGCATGTTTATCGGTGCGACGCGAGGGGCGGAGATGCGTAACAGCATGGCCGTCGCTGCGGCGGGGTTCGGCCTGACGCTGTTGACGCTGCCGTATCTCGGCAACCACGGTCTGTGGCTGGCGCTGGCGGTCTTTCTCTCACTGCGCGGCCTTTCGCTGGCTGTTATCTGGCGTCGCCACTGGCGAAACAATACCTGGTTTCCTGCCCGAAGCGATATATCGTAACGGTTAAAGATTCCGAATATAAAACCAGCTGCCGAATCCTTAACTACAATAATAATCACGTCCAGCAGAAAAGAACGAAGCGGACGATACTCTTAGACGCTTAACACGAGGACACGATTATGAATAAAGATGAAATCGGCGGCAACTGGAAGCAATTCAAAGGTAAAGCGAAAGAACAGTGGGGTAAGCTGACAGATGACGATATGACCGTCATTGAAGGCAAGCGCGATCAGCTGGTAGGTAAAATCCAGGAGCGCTACGGTTACGAAAAAGATCAGGCGGAAAACGAAGTCAAAGACTGGGAAACCCGTAACGACTACCGCTGGTAACCGGACAGTACCCCAAAGGGCGGCCATGAGCCGCCTTTTTCTTTGCCGTCAGCGCGGTTTTTTCTTCACCAGAATGGAGTGATCGTGCTGGCAGGCATCCTGATGGCGGCATGATTCCACCTCCACGCAGGCAGAGCATAAGCCGTGTGCTTCTATCACGTTATGGCGCAGCGCAAAGCCCATTCTGGCTGCCAGCGTATGCATAATATCTTCCACGCCTTCTGCACCTTCCTCCTTTACCACGCCGCAACGATCGCAGATAAACATAGCGGACGTGTGGGTCGGCTGGTCGAAAAGGTGGCAAAGCACGTAGCTGTTTGTTGATTCCACCTTATGCACAAACCCTTGTTCGAGCAGGAAATCGAGCGCCCGGTAGACGGTTGGCGGTTTTGCCTGCGGCTCGCTTTCGCGCAGCAGGTCGAGCAAATCGTACGCGCTGATGGCGCCCTGCTGCAGGCTCATCAGACGCAGTACCTCAAGGCGCTGCGGGGTCAGGCGCACATTGCGTTGCGCGCACAGCTTTTCAGCTTGCGCTAACAGCTCTTTTGTGGACTTGTCCATCGGGCACCTCGGATGTGGAAAGGGTAGAAAACCCTCACTTTATCATGTTCTGATAAAAACACCGAGATCCGCCGGGCTGTGCTATACCTGACGCATCGCAAATGGGGAGAATGCATAATGAAAAGACCTGACTGTATTCGGCACTGGCGGGACGTAGAAGGTGCCGATAACGCCACCTATCCTGACAGCAACGAACGTTTTTCAATTGGCGCGCCGCTGTCCCGCAAGCTGGGGCTGGGCCGCATCGGTATTCACCATGAACGGCTGCCGCCCGGACGCCGCACGTCTTATCCCCATGCGGAAAGCGACGAAGAAGAGTTTGTGTACGTTCTGGAGGGTTACCCGGAGGCCTGGATCAATGGCTATCTGTGGAAGCTCGAACCCGGAGACAGCGTGGGTTTCCCTGCCGGGACGGGAGTCTGCCATACCTTTATCAACAACACCGATGAAGAGGTACGCTTGCTGGTGGTAGGGGAGGCCAATAAAAAACATAACCGCATCTACTATCCGCTCAATCCGGTATATGCCGCGACCCGCGAAGACCGCTGGGTGGATCATCCGCCTCAATTTTTTGGTCCGCACGATGGAAAACCTGGGCGAAAATAATTTCCTCTTCTATAAATATTGATGGTCGTCACATATTACAACAGGCCGGGATGGAATTTAACTTAAGGAAATAGCGGGTCTTTTTGTACTTATTCACAGCAATAGTTCGTTCCTGTTTGGGTGATAACAGACAGGGTTAACTAATAACAAACTATTTACGAGCACACTGTGAAAAAACATTTTAAATTTTCGATGGTTAGCATCGCTGTCTCCTTTTTTATGGCAAATCAGGCGGGAGCAGCCAATACCTGGACGGAAGCGCGTAGTGACGCAATGGGCGGCACGGGCGTGGCAGCGGGCAGCTATGGCAGCGGGGCGTTAATCAACCCTGCGCTGCTGGCAAAGTCTAAACCTGAGGATGACGTGACGGTCATTTTGCCGTCCGTTGGCGTGCAGGTGACCGATGAAGACAATCTTCAGGACGAAATCGACACCATTAACGACAAAATCAATCGTTACAAGGATGTGGTTGATAGCCTGACGCCCATCGATATCATCACCAATCCATTAGGTTCGATCAATCAGTTCCAGGGCGCCGCGAAAGATCTCGCTGATGAGCTGGACTACCTGAAGGGCAAAACCGCACACGCTAACGCGGGCGCCGGAATTGCCGTCAGTATCCCTAACGATGTGCTCTCGGTGGCCTTTATGGCGAAAGGCTACGCCCATGGCCGGGTCAGCTCCTCTATCGATCAGCAGGATATTGATTATCTGCGCGGTATTCAGGGAAGCGATGCGGTGGCTGCCGGCGTGGCGCTGGACGCCGCGCTAAACGGTACCGATCAAATCACCAAAAACCTGAACTCTACGGCGTCCGGCCGGGCGGCAATTGTGTCCGACTACGGTATTGCGGTGGCCCGCCAGTTCGATCTTGGCGGCGTTCCGGTTTCCGTTGGCGTAACGCCAAAGCTGCAAAAAACCTGGCTCTATAACTACACCACCTCAATCTACGATTACGACAGTAATAAGTGGAACGACAGCCGCTACCGTACCGACGACACCGGCTTCAACGTCGATGCCGGTATTGCTGCTGATTTCGGTGAAAACTGGACGGTGGGCGTGAGCGGGCAAAACCTGATGTCGCGCGATATCGATACCAAAGATATCCGCATCCGCAACGGGCGTACGGGAGAGGTGGTGAGTTATAAAGACACCTATCAGATCCGTCCGCTGGTGACCGCCGGGGCCGCCTGGCATAACGATCTGGTGACGCTGACCGCGGACGGTGACTTGACCGAAACCAAAGGCTTCAAAAGCGAAGATACCTCCCAGTACGCCGGCATTGGTGCTGAAGTCACGCCGCTTAGCTGGCTGGCGGTGCGCGCCGGTTACCGTGCGGACATGAAAGGTAATGACAGCAACGTCTTTACCGGCGGCGTCGGGTTTGCGCCGTTCAGCACCGTTCATGTCGATCTGATGGGGCTTTATGGCGAAGACGAAACCTGGGGCGCCGGCGCTCAGCTGAGCATGACGTTCTAAAGTACACCGGAGGCGCTGCGCCTCCGGCTTTTCTTTGTGCTATAGTAGCGCCCCTTTTCCACCAGATGCATAAAACTTCGCCATGTTGTCAGAACGCCAGACCACCTTCCCAGCACACCGTTTCTCCATTGCGCCGATGCTCGACTGGACGGACAGACACTGCCGCTATTTCCTGCGTCAGCTCTCCCGCCATACGCTGCTGTACACCGAAATGGTCACCACCGGCGCAATTATCCATGGCAAGGGTGACTATCTGGCGTACAGCGAAGAAGAGCATCCGGTTGCGCTACAGCTGGGTGGCAGCGATCCGGCCGCGCTGGCGCAGTGCGCAAAGCTGGCTGAAGCGCGCGGCTATGACGAGATTAACCTCAACGTCGGCTGCCCCTCCGACCGCGTGCAGAACGGCATGTTCGGCGCCTGTCTGATGGGTAACGCACAGCTGGTCGCAGACTGCGTCAAAGCGATGCGCGATGTCGTGTCCATTCCGGTCACGGTTAAAACCCGTATCGGCATTGACGATCAGGACAGCTACGAATTCCTGTGTGACTTCATCGACACGGTGTCAGGGAAGGGCGAGTGCGGGATGTTTATCATCCACGCCCGTAAAGCCTGGCTCTCGGGCCTCAGCCCGAAAGAGAACCGCGAGATCCCGCCGCTGGACTACTCGCGCGTGTACCAGCTGAAGCGCGATTTCCCGCATCTGACCATGTCGATCAACGGCGGAATTAAGTCGCTGGACGAGGCCAAAGCGCACCTCGAACATATGGATGGCGTGATGGTCGGGCGCGAGGCGTATCAGAACCCGGGCATCCTGGCGACGGTTGACCGTGAAATCTTCGGCACTGAAGGTGCCGACGCCGATCCGGTAGCCGTGGTGCGCGCCATGTATCCGTACATTGAGCGCGAGCTGAGCAACGGTACCTATCTGGGCCACATTACCCGCCACATGCTCGGCCTGTTCCAGGGCATTCCTGGCGCGCGCCAGTGGCGTCGCTACCTCAGCGAGAACGCGCATAAGGCCGGTGCGGATATTAACGTGCTGGAACACGCGCTGCGCCTGGTCGCGGATAAGCGATAAAATTCGCTAAAAGATGGTCAAAAACACCACGCCCTGCAACACGTTGCGGGGCGTTTTGTTTTCAAAACAAAGGGTTATTTTTGGCATGATTCTTGTAACGATCGCAGCATCATTCGGGAATTCGTGGGAGAGCACCATGCTGGAACTACTTTTTGTGATTGGCTTCTTTATCATGCTGATGGTCACGGGCGTATCGCTGCTCGGTATTCTGGCCGCGCTCGTTGTCGCTACGGTGGTGATGTTTGTCGGCGGACTGTTTGCCCTGACGATTAAGCTGTTGCCGTGGCTGCTGCTGGCGGTTGCGGTGGTATGGGCGATACGGGCGATTAAATCGCCAAAACTGCCCACTTATCAGCGTAATAACCGCTTTCGTTACTAAGGTATTGAGGGGTACGTCACATACCTGCAACTTTTCCGGCAGCAATGTTTAGAACAGAATAGGATTTACTTATCGAATCTGTCACTATGGCTGCCGCTAAAGAATTCATCGAGCTGTACCCTACATACAGCCGAACTAAAAAAAGAAAGGGCTTCCCACGGGAAGCCCAATTTCTTTTCAGCACTCAGGGAATGAGCAGGCTCGACCCCTGCGTCGCCCGGCTCTCCAGGACCTCGTGCGCCCGCTGCGCATCGGTTAGCGCGTACTTCTGCGCGTCGGCCACGTCCACTTTGATTACGCCGCTGGCGATCAGCGAAAACAGTTCGTTGCTGGCTTCCTCAAGTTCTTCCCGGCTGGTGATGTAACCCTGCAAAGAGGGACGCGTGACGTACAGCGACCCTTTCTGATTCAGAATGCCCAGATTCACGCCGGTGACAGCGCCCGAGGCGTTACCGAAGCTCACCATCAGCCCGCGACGTTGCAGGCAGTCGAGCGAGGACTCCCAGGTATCTTTCCCCACCGAGTCATACACTACGCGCACTTTTTTGCCGCTGGTGATCTCTTTCAGCCGTTCAACGATGCTCTCTTCCCGGTAGTTGATCACCTGCCATGCGCCCGCGTCCAGCGCACGCTGGGCTTTCTGCGCGCTGCCGACGGTGCCGATCAGCTTCGCGCCCAGGGCCTTCGCCCACTGGCAGGCAATCAACCCCACGCCACCTGCGGCAGCGTGGAACAGAGACTGCTCATCCGGCTTAATTTCGTAGGTTTTGCGCAGCAGGTAAAAGACCGTCAGCCCTTTCAGGAATGAAGCGGCAGCCTGCTCGAAGGAGATGGCGTTTGGCAGAAGCGCCGCCTTCTCGGCCGGTACGTTATGAACGGAGCTGTAAGCACCCAGCGCGGACTGCGCGTACACCACGCGATCGCCTTCTTTAACGTGCTTAACCGCGCTGCCCACTTTGCTGACGATACCGGCCGCCTCGGTGCCCAGCCCGCTCGGCATTGATGGGGGCGGGTAGAGACCGCCGCGAATATAGGTATCGATGTAGTTAATGCCAATCGCTTTGTTTTCAACCTGAATTTCGTTCTCGCCAGGCGCAGCGGGGGTAAATTCAACCGCCTTCAGCACTTCCGGACCGCCGTGTTTCTGGAACTCAATGCGCGTTGCCATGCTCCCTCCGTAAGAAAAATATGGTAACCTTTCGACCCACTCTTTATCTCGGTAACTCCATTCACTATGGCAGGAAACAAACCCTTCAACAAACAGACTGAACCTCGTGAGCGTGATTATCAGGTCGCCGGGTTAAAAGTCCCGCCGCACTCGATTGAAGCGGAACAGTCCGTGTTGGGCGGTTTAATGCTGGATAACGAACGCTGGGACGACGTCGCCGAGCGCGTTGTCGCGGAAGATTTCTATACCCGCCCGCACCGCCATATCTTCACTGAGATGGCGCGTTTGCAGGAGTCGGGCAGCCCGATTGACCTGATCACGCTCGCAGAATCGCTGGAGCGCCTGGGGCAGCTGGACAGCGTCGGCGGGTTTGCCTATCTGGCGGAGCTGTCAAAAAACACGCCAAGCGCCGCGAACATCAGCGCCTATGCGGACATCGTTCGCGAGCGCGCCGTTGTTCGCGAGATGATCTCGGTGGCGAACGAAATCGCCGAGGCCGGTTTCGATCCGCAGGGGCGCACCAGCGAAGATCTGCTCGACCTGGCGGAATCTCGCGTCTTTAAAATCGCTGAAAGCCGCGCGAACAAAGACGAAGGGCCGAAAAACATCGCCGACGTGCTCGATGCCACCGTTGCGCGTATCGAACAGCTTTTCCAGCAGCCGCACGACGGCGTCACCGGCGTTAACACCGGCTATGACGATCTCAACAAGAAAACCGCGGGCCTTCAGCCTTCGGATCTGATTATCGTCGCGGCGCGTCCGTCTATGGGTAAGACGACATTTGCGATGAACCTCGTCGAAAATGCGGCGATGTTGCAGGACAAGCCGGTGCTTATCTTCAGTCTTGAAATGCCCTCCGAGCAGATCATGATGCGTTCTCTGGCATCCTTGTCGCGCGTGGATCAGACCCGTATCCGTACCGGCCAGCTCGACGATGAGGACTGGGCGCGCATCTCGGGCACCATGGGGATTTTGCTGGAAAAGCGTAACATCTACATCGATGACTCCTCCGGCCTGACCCCGACGGAAGTGCGCTCCCGCGCGCGCCGCATCGCCCGCGAACACGGCGGCATCGGCCTCATCATGATCGACTACCTCCAGCTGATGCGCGTCCCGTCGCTCTCCGACAACCGTACGCTGGAAATCGCCGAGATCTCCCGCTCGCTCAAGGCGTTAGCCAAAGAGCTGCACGTCCCGGTGGTGGCGCTCTCCCAGCTTAACCGCTCCCTGGAACAGCGTGCTGACAAACGTCCGGTCAACTCCGACCTGCGTGAATCCGGCTCCATCGAGCAGGATGCCGACTTAATCATGTTCATCTACCGTGATGAGGTTTATCACGAGAACAGCGACCTGAAAGGGATCGCCGAAATTATTATCGGTAAGCAACGTAACGGTCCTATCGGTACGGTACGTCTTACCTTTAACGGCCAGTGGTCACGCTTTGATAACTATGCGGGCCCGCAGTACGACGACGAATAAGGATTTTTTACATGCAAGCGGCAACTGTTGTTATTAACCGCCGCGCTCTGCGACACAACCTGCAACGTCTGCGTGAGCTGGCACCCGCCAGCAGGCTCGTTGCAGTCGTGAAAGCGAACGCTTACGGACACGGTCTTCTTGAGACCGCGCGAACGCTCCCCGATGCCGACGCCTTTGGCGTCGCCCGTCTCGAAGAAGCTCTGCGCCTGCGCGCGGGCGGCATAACGCAACCGATTCTGCTCCTCGAAGGCTTTTTTGACGCCGCCGATCTGCCGACCATTGCCGACCAGCATCTGCACACCGCGGTACACAATGAAGAACAGCTGGCCGCGCTGGAAACGGCCGGGCTGAGCGAGCCGGTTACCGTGTGGATGAAGCTCGACACGGGCATGCACCGTCTGGGCGTGCGCCCGGAAAACGCAGAGGCCTTTTATCAGCGCCTGTGCCGGTGCAAAAATGTGCGCCAGCCGGTGAATATTGTCAGCCACTTTGCCCGTGCCGATGAGCCTGAATGCGGTGCGACCGAGCAGCAGCTTGATATCTTCAACACCTTCTGCGAAGGCAAGCCGGGGATGCGCTCGATTGCGGCGTCCGGCGGTATTCTGCTGTGGCCGCAGTCGCACTTCGACTGGGCGCGCCCGGGTATTATTCTTTATGGCGTTTCGCCTCTGGAGCACAAACCCTGGGGGCCGGACTTTGGCTTCAGGCCGGTTATGTCGCTGGTGTCAAAGCTGATTGCCGTGCGCGAGCACAAAGCGGGGGAGCCTGTGGGCTACGGCGGAACCTGGACCAGCGAGCGCGACACGCGCCTCGGCGTGGTGGCGATGGGCTACGGCGACGGTTATCCGCGCGCTGCCCCAACGGGTACGCCGGTGCTGGTCAACGGCCGGGAAGTGAAGATTGTCGGCCGCGTGGCGATGGATATGATTTGTGTCGATCTGGGGCCAGACGCGCAGGACAAGGCGGGTGATGAAGCGGTAATGTGGGGTGAAGGCCTGCCCGTTGAGCGCATTGCTGAAATCACAAAAGTGAGTGCTTACGAACTTATTACGCGGCTGACGTCGCGGGTGGCGATGAAATACATCGACTAACACATTGTCCGGGAAGGGATATGTCACCATCTGAAATGGCTGCTTGTCTGGCCTATGCGCTCTCCGTCTGGCTGGCGGCCAGAAACAATATCAATACGTGGTGGATCGGCATTCTCGGCAGCGGGCTATACGCCTGGGTCTTCTATTCGGTGCAGCTCTATGCCGATGTTACCCTACAGCTCTTCTTCATCATCACGAGCATAACGGGGTGGATACACTGGCTTAAAGGGCACCGTGGAGATGTATTACCTGTACGGCGAACCAGGCCTGGGCATATTGCTATTTTGCTAGCCTGCGCCACGATTGTGGCGGCGGGGTATGGACTGATATTGCATCTCTACACCAATGCCTGGGCCCCCTGGCTGGACTCCCTTATTTTAACATTCAGCGTCCTTGCTCAGTTTATGTTGATGGGACGGCGCCTGGAAAACTGGTACGTGTGGCTGGCAGTAAACACGCTGGCAGTTCCGCTGTATGCGACGAGAGAGCTGTATCTGACGGCCGGTTTATACCTGGCGTTTTGGTGTAATGCCTGGCATGGACTGTATCAATGGCGTAAGGAACTCCACACGCAATGAAGCGTTACGCAACCGGCCTGGTCGTGGGCAAATTTGCACCTTTACATTTAGGCCATGAAGCGCTTATCCATGCAGCGCTCGCGCAGTGCGATACGGTCGTTATCATCAGCTATTCGTCGCCTGAAATACCGGGCTACGAGCCAGAAAAGCGGCTTCACTGGT
>CATOUR010000329.1:0-73823 GCA_951848785.1 Callosobruchus maculatus
AATGGCATGCATTCTACCCGTTGAAAAAGGCTCACGCTTACATATTAACAAACTACGATTCACGAAGTAATGGATATTGATATACCATGTTATACAAGTTATACACGTATACCAAGCTTAAGGCAGTTGCACTAGCGGAGTCCATCTCCAGGGACCTGAACCTCATCAAAAGTACTAACGTTCTGCTTTTGAAGACATTTGCTAAGGTGCACCGTTAGAGCCTACCTCGGGATCTACTCTATAAACTAACTCATAACGGGCCTCTCATTTGGGTCACTAAACAATTCAGGGGTACACAATTGGATCACCACAGGTGAAATAGCTAAAATAGTTTTGGACATGTAGGTATGATGCTATGTCTCCGCAATTTATAACAGTATATCTGGAATGGATTATACCATCTCTAGTTCGAATTAAAATAGATAATTGAAAGCAATAAATTTTGCATGTTGCTAGCGTTTGTCAATAAAGCGTTTAATTGAATCCCAATATTTGGCGAACTAGCTGTCAGACCAGACCACTGCAATATTTTAATTTGCCAGCGACTGGTTATAGTGCAGTCCTTTCAAAATGATAAGCGTTATCGTGATCTATTTAACTCTTTCAGAGCTCAACATTTCTGCATTGACATAGACGGGAGAAGAATTATACGATTTTCTTAAGAACCATATTATGTTTGTGCTAATCTGGTCTCTGGAACGCCACCTCTTATAAGACGTTTGCCACCGTACACAGTTTTTAATGTTTTTTCATGCACAGAAGCTTTTTTAATTATCTTTTTTACTATCTTTATCACAAGTGGTGCAATTTTTTATTTATTTAAACTTTACATCATTTCTTCATACGTGGTTAATCGTAATTTCGAGAATCAAAAAACTAGATGAAGGATAGAAGGTCATCCAAATTTTAATGGTTTTATTTTACGTTAAATAGTTTTGCATCTATGCTACGGTTCTGAATATCTAAAAAATGTATGCACTTCTTCTTCTTGGGGTGCCACGCAGATTCCTACGTAGGTGTCCATCCTTTGTCTCAACAAATGGTCCTATTAAATGCTGTCTGTAATACTTGGAAGTCGGTGATTCCTTTCCAGTGATGATATTTTTCAGCCATCATAACTTTTTCCTTTGAATGCCTCACCTCCCTCCTTCAATCTTTCCTTGAAGACGTAGGTGAAAGCATTCCCCATGCGTTATGTTGTATTAGGTAAAAGCCATGTTATCATCTTCCTCATAACCTCAAAATGTTCTCGTTGTAGCAGAACTGGTTGTCTGGGGAACGTTCTCATTTCTCACATGATCGGCCCAGGACACTGAGCATTCGTCGAAGAGTCCTCATTTCGAACACTTAGATCTTATTAATAATTGCTGCCTTCAGCGTCCACGCTTCCTGCGGTGAAGTTCAAGTTTTTGTTGGTAAGAAATTTTCGAAATTTTCAGGAAAATTGTCTTATAGCTTGTTCTATTCTGCATCTTGACTCCTATGTTGGGTCACATCTTTTGTTTATTTTGTATCCCAAATATTCAAGTTTGCTGACCCGTTCGTTGTACTCTCCATTCAGGTGCACTGGAGTGTTCAGGATACAGCTTCTGCTGATAACCATGAATCTGGTTTTGTTGAACAGACTCGGCCTTTGGCCAGCCTTTGGTTCTCCTCATTAACGCGACTTAGTAGAGTTTGGAAGTCATTCACATGGTCTGTCAGTATGACAGTGTCATATGCATATCACATACTGTCGATTGATAATCCATTATCTTAATGCCGATAGAGCTATCCGAGGTTGCCTCAACAAATGCTCTCTCCACATAAATCCCTTATTATGTCGACATCATCTGTGATCCTGCATTATAGACTCCAATGCTTGCTTTTTGGTTCCACTGGAGATTACTGATCAGTATTATATCCTTTCAATCTAATCCCAAATCACCCATACATGATATAAAGAGATCATGTTTAACATTGTTAAATGCTTTTTCATAAATACATGAAACACATGGAGATGTATTTTCTTTGGTTTGTGCAGTTCTGTACTTTATGCACCCGATGGCTCCTAAATTTCTCGGAATTTAATGGTTGAGTAGGTTTTCTGATGCGTGACCGTCATCTAGAAACAGTTAACAGTAACATTGCTTGACCCCGTTCAGCATCCAGCATCTAGCACTGCATTCTTGCCTCGGTGCTTTCCGTACTACCCAGTGGCGAGTTTATGTTGCAAGTCTGGAGTTGAATCGCTTGGAGTCCGAAGAAATAGATTAATATTATCACATAGGTATATCAAAAGATATGGTTCTGCCACTGCATCGTAATCATTAAATTTGATTATTTCCAAAAATGGAGCTAAAAATGCACTTATACCTACAATCACTAGACCACTATTCATTCCATCACAAGAGTTGCTCAGAAATTAAATTTACCACAGTGTCCAGTATATCCTTCTGTCCTAGAAATGTTCTACCCTGGCAATGACCTGCAGCAAAAATTCGATTAAACTACACGCTTTTACACAAGAATAACAATACGTCTCAGCAAATAGTAACACATTTTTACGATCTAATTGAAAGTTTTTCTAATGCCAAAATACACAAATGGATCCAAAACCAAAACCAGCGTAGGCTGCGTACTGTTTGATGAAAATCGTTGTTGCTCATGGATCTTGTAACATCTGATATCTGTCTACACTGAACAGTATGTTATGTGGCATGTCTTAAGGTATTGTGAAATGTTGGCTACTTCGGACACTGTACTAATACTTGCAAGTGACCCGAAATCAGCCCTAACTACTCCTTGATAGACACACAATGGACCCGTTAGCCCAGATGTGCCTCCGAACACTCAAATTCCTCAGTGGCTCAGGAAAAAGCATTATATTTGTCTAGATATCTGGTCGTGTTGGCATCCCCGGTAGTGAAGCTACTCACATTGCCACCAAAAAAGCTGCAGGCTCCCAAATTTTGGATGTTTCCTGAATAATGGACACAGAAAACGTATACTTGCAAAATACACTTCCGACAGTTCGCGTCATGCTAATACGCATCTCAGAGCAACCAAACCTAGTGTTACCCCATGGGCACCTCTAAGCTTAACTAGGAAGGAAAGAGTGTGTCTTTATAGATTACGATTAGACCACACTGCTATGACGCATTCATACCTTTTCCTAGGCTTACAGCCCCCAAGATGGGATATGTATCTAGAGCCATTGTCGGTTTAATACCTTATGCCAGTTTTCCACTAAACCGACAGTTGAGTTTATGTTTGCTGGAACCTGAAAAACAAAAACAAAGCTGAAACATAAACCTCTTGTTTCCATCAAGCGGAGTATATTATGTTCGAGTTTTGTTTTTATTTTCCGCCTTTTTGATAAGTCTTGGCTGCCTTATGCACTTTGTGCTGCGGTCCTTGGAAAAAAGTACTTTTATTTTAGGAGAAAACGACGTCAACACAGATATTGGGTCCGATCCGAACTATACGAATAATTACTTGCACAACTGACAGCACAACTGATGAATGATTTATAAAATGATGGCATGGGACTGTCTACGGTTCTCATTTTATAATTTTTTGGGAACCTTTATCTCTGCCTTTGAAGACCTAATAATATTAATTAACAAAACGGTTGAAAAAAACACAAACATTAGAGATTCAATTTCTGTAGAAGATCGATTAGCAGACATACATATTATGGTTTTTGCCATTGCTACTTTGATTATGCAATACAAAATATGAGTCTAAGACTCCAGACTGCAAACATGTCGAAACCTTTTGATGTACCGCCTCTCCGAGCGGCACCCGAAAAACAAAACTCGAACTGTCGCAAAACAAATCATTTTGTCCGTTTAATGAAAAACCGGCATCATAATAAATTATCCTGCCTATTCTCAAAATCGAGAACTTTTTAGTATCTCTCAGAACTTAAGAGATTGCCTAATTATTCATAGCTTTTCTCAATTATAGTGGTCACTATTGGAAAGTTTGAATGCTACCCATCCTTTAATCGATCCAGTCTTGGTTGTGATAACTCCAGTTTTCCGGCATGTTTTTCTCATTTTACCTATTCTATTTCTAGCTTTTCTCAATTATAGTGGTCACTACTTGAAAGTTTGAATGCAATCCCATTGTTTAATCGATCCAGTCTTGATTGTGATAACTCCAGTTTTCCAGCATGTTTTTCTATTTTTAGCTTTTCTATTCCTAGCTTTTCTCAACTATAGTGGTCACTATTGGAAGGTTTGAATGCTATCCCATTCTTTAATCGATCTAGTCTTGATTGTGATAACTCCAGTTTTCCGGCATGTTTTTCTCTTTTTAGCTTTCCTATTCCTAGCTTTTCTCAACTATAGTGGTCACTATTGGAAGGTTTGAATGCTATCCCATTCTTTAATCGATCTAGTCTTGATTGTGATAACTCCAGTTTTCCGGCATGTTTTTCTCTTTTTAGCTTTCCTATTCCTAGCTTTTCTCAACTATAGTGGTCACTATTGGAAGGTTTGAATGCTATCCCATTCTTTAATCGATCTAGTCTTGATTGTGATAACTCCAGTTTTCCGGCATGTTTTTCTCTTTTTAGCTTTCCTATTCCTAGCTTTTCTCAACTATAGTGGTCACTATTGGAAGGTTTGAATGCTATCCCATTCTTTAATCGATCTAGTCTTGATTGTGATAACTCCAGTTTTCCGGCATGTTTTTCTATTTTTAGCTTTTCTATTCCTAGCTTTTCTCAACTATAGTGGTCACTATTGGAAGGTTTGAATGCTATCCCATTCTTTAATCGATCTAGTCTTGATTGTGATAACTCCAGTTTTCCGTTTTCTCTTTTTAGCTTTCCTATTCCTAGCTTTTCTCAACTATAGTGGTCACAATTGGAAGGTTTGAATGCTATCCCATTCTTTAATCGATCTAGTCTTGATTGTGATAACTCCAGTTTTCCGGCATGTTTTTCTCTTTTTAGCTTTCCTATTCCTAGCTTTTCTCAACTATAGTGGTCACTATTGGAAGGTTTGAATGCTATCCCATTCTTTAATCGATCTAATCTTGATTGTGATAACTCCAGTTTTCCGGCATGTTTTTCTCTTTTTAGCTTTTCTATTCCTAGCTTTTCTCAATTATAGTGGTCACTATTGGAATGTTTGAATGCTATCCCATTCTTTAATCGATCTAGTCTTGATTGTGATAACTCCAGTTTTCCGGCATGTTTTTCTATTTTTAGCTTTTCTATTCCTAGCTTTTCTCAACTATAGTGGTCACTATTGGAAGGTTTGAATGCTATCCCATTCTTTAATCGATCTAGTCTTGATTGTGATAACTCCAGTTTTCCGGCATGTTTTTCTCTTTTTAGCTTTCCTATTCCTAGCTTTTCTCAACTATAGTGGTCACTATTGGAAGGTTTGAATGCTATCCCATTCTTTAATCGATCTAGTCTTGATTGTGATAACTCCAGTTTTCCGGCATGTTTTTCTCTTTTTAGCTTTCCTATTCCTAGCTTTTCTCAACTATAGTGGTCACTATTGGAAGGTTTGAATGCTATCCCATTCTTTAATCGATCTAATCTTGATTGTGATAACTCCAGTTTTCCGGCATGTTTTTCTCTTTTTAGCTTTTCTATTCCTAGCTTTTCTCAATTATAGTGGTCACTATTGGAATGTTTGAATGCTATCCCATTCTTTAATCGATCTAGTCTTGATTGTGATAACTCCAGTTTTCCGGCATGTTTTTCTCTTTTTAGCTTTCCTATTCCTAGCTTTTCTCAACTATAGTGGTCACTATTGGAAGGTTTGAATGCTATCCCATTCTTTAATCGATCTAATCTTGATTGTGATAACTCCAGTTTTCCGGCAATGTTTTCTCTTTTTAGCTTTTCTATTCCTAGCTTTTCTCAATTATAGTGGTCACTATTGGAATGTTTGAATGCTATCCCATTCTTTAATCGATCTAGTCTTGATTGTGATAACTCCAGTTTTCCGGCATGTTTTTTCTCTTTTTAGCTTTCCTATTCCTAGCTTTTCTCAACTATAGTGGTCACTATTGGAAGGTTTGAATGCTATCCCATTCTTTAATCGATCTAGTCTTGATTGTGATAACTCCAGTTTTCCGGCATGTTTTTCTCTTTTTAGCTTTCCTATTCCTAGCTTTTCTCAACTATAGTGGTCACTATTGGAAGGTTTGAATGCTATCCCATTCTTTAATCGATCTAGTCTTGATTGTGATAACTCCAGTTTTCCGGCATGTTTTTCTCTTTTTAGCTTTCCTATTCCTAGCTTTTCTCAACTATAGTGGTCACTATTGGAAGGTTTGAATGCTATCCCATTCTTTAATCGATCTAATCTTGATTGTGATAACTCCAGTTTTCCGGCATGTTTTTCTCTTTTTAGCTTTTTCTATTCCTAGCTTTTCTCAATTATAGTGGTCACTATTGGAATGTTTGAATGCTATCCCATTCTTTAATCGATCTAGTCTTGATTGTGATAACTCCAGTTTTCCGGCATGTTTTTCTCTTTTTAGCTTTCCTATTCCTAGCTTTTCTCAACTATAGTGGTCACTATTGGAAGGTTTGAATGCTATCCCATTCTTTAATCGATCTAATCTTGATTGTGATAACTCCAGTTTTCCGGCATGTTTTTCTCTTTTTTAGCTTTTCTATTCCTAGCTTTTCTCAATTATAGTGGTCACTATTGGAATGTTTGAATGCTATCCCATTCTTTAATCGATCTAGTCTTGATTGTGATAACTCCAGTTTTCCGGCATGTTTTTCTCTTTTTAGCTTTCCTATTCCTAGCTTTTCTCAACTATAGTGGTCACTATTGGAAGGTTTGAATGCTATCCCATTCTTTAATCGATCTAGTCTTGATTGTGATAACTCCAGTTTTCCGGCATGTTTTTCTCTTTTTAGCTTTCCTATTCCTAGCTTTTCTCAACTATAGTGGTCACTATTGGAAGGTTTGAATGCTATCCCATTCTTTAATCGATCTAGTCTTGATTGTGATAACTCCAGTTTTCCGGCATGTTTTTCTCTTTTTAGCTTTCCTATTCCTAGCTTTTCTCAACTATAGTGGTCACTATTGGAAGGTTTGAATGCTATCCCATTCTTTAATCGATCTAGTCTTGATTGTGATAACTCCAGTTTTCCGGCATGCTTTTCTCTTTTTAGCTTTCCTATTCCTAGCTTTTCTCAACTATAGTGGTCACTATTGGAAGGTTTGAATGCTATCCCATTCTTTAATCGATCTAGTCTTGATTGTGATAACTCCGGTTTTCCGGCATGTTTTTCTATTTTTAGCTTTTCTATTCCTAGCTTTTCTCAACTATAGTGGTCACTATTGGAAGGTTTGAATGCTATCCCATTCTTTAATCGATCTAGTCTTGATTGTGATAACTCCAGTTTTCCGGCATGTTTTTCTCTTTTTAGCTTTCCTATTCCTAGCTTTTCTCAACTATAGTGGTCACTATTGGAAGGTTTGAATGCTATCCCATTCTTTAATCGATCTAATCTTGATTGTGATAACTCCAGTTTTCCGGCATGTTTTCTATTTTTAGCTTTTCTATTCCTAGCTTTTCTCAACTATAGTGGTCACTATTGGAAGGTTTGAATGCTATCCCATTCTTTAATCGATCTAGTCTTGATTGTGATAACTCCAGTTTTCCGGCATGTTTTTCTATTTTTAGCTTTCCTATTCCTAGCTTTTCTCAACTATAGTGGTCACTATTGGAAGGTTTGAATGCTATCCCATTCTTTAATCGATCTAGTCTTGATTGTGATAACTCCCAGTTTTCCGGCATGTTTTTCTCTTTTTAGCTTTTCTATTCCTAGCTTTTCTCAATTATAGTGGTCACTATTGGAAGGTTTGAATGCTATCTCACTCTTGAATCGATCTAGTCTTGATTGTGATAACTCCAGTTTTCCGGCATGTTTTTCTATTTTTAGCTTTTCTATTCCTAGCTTTTCTCAACTATAGTGGTCACTATTGGAAGGTTTGAATGCTATCCCATTCTTTAATCGATCTAGTCTTGATTGTGATAACTCCAGTTTTCCGGCATGTTTTTCTCTTTTTAGCTTTCCTATTCCTAGCTTTTCTCAACTATAGTGGTCACTATTGGAAGGTTTGAATGCTATCCCATTCTTTAATCGATCTAATCTTGATTGTGATAACTCCAGTTTTCCGGCATGTTTTTCTATTTTTAGCTTTTCTATTCCTAGCTTTTCTCAACTATAGTGGTCACTATTGGAAGGTTTGAATGCTATCCCATTCTTTAATCGATCTAGTCTTGATTGTGATAACTCCAGTTTTCCGGCATGTTTTTTCTCTTTTTAGCTTTTCTATTCCTAGCTTTTCTCAATTATAGTGGTCACTATTGGAAGGTTTTAATGCTATCCCATTCTTTAATCGATCTAGTCTTGATTGTGATAACTCCAGTTTTCCGGCATGTTTTTCTCTTTTTAGCTTTCCTATTCCTAGCTTTTCTCAACTATAGTGGTCACTATTGGAAGGTTTGAATGCTATCCCATTCTTTAATCGATCTAGTCTTGATTGTGATAACTCCAGTTTTCCGGCATGTTTTTCTCTTTTTAGCTTTCCTATTCCTAGCTTTTTCTCAACTATAGTGGTCACTATTGGAAGGTTTGAATGCTATCCCATTCTTTAATCGATCTAATCTTGATTGTGATAACTCCAGTTTTCCGGCATGTTTTTCTCTTTTTAGCTTTTCTATTCCTAGCTTTTCTCAATTATAGTGGTCACTATTGGAATGTTTGAATGCTATCTCACTCTTTAATGGATCGAGTCTTGATTGTGATAACTCCAGTTTTCCGGCATGTTTTTCAATTTTTAGCTTTTCTATTCCTAGCTTTTCTCAACTATAGTGGTCACTATTGGAAGGTTTGAATGCTATCCCATTCTTTAATCGATCTAGTCTTGATTGTGATAACTTCAGTTTTCCGGCATGTTTTTCTCTTTTTTAGCTTTCCTATTCCTAGCTTTTCTCAATTATAGTGGTCACTATTGGAAGGTTTTAATGCTATCCCATTCTTTAATCGATCTAGTCTTGATTGTGATAACTCCAGTTTTCCGGCATGTTTTTCTCTTTTTAGCTTTCCTATTCCTAGCTTTTCTCAACTATAGTGGTCACTATTGGAAGGTTTGAATGCTATCCCATTCTTTAATCGATCTAGTCTTGATTGTGATAACTCCAGTTTTCCGGCATGTTTTTCTCTTTTTAGCTTTCCTATTCCTAGCTTTTCTCAACTATAGTGGTCACTATTGGAAGGTTTGAATGCTATCCCATTCTTTAATCGATCTAATCTTTGATTGTGATAACTCCAGTTTTCCGGCATGTTTTTCTCTTTTTAGCTTTTCTATTCCTAGCTTTTCTCAATTATAGTGGTCACTATTGGAATGTTTGAATGCTATCTCACTCTTTAATGGATCGAGTCTTGATTGTGATAACTCCAGTTTTCCGGCATGTTTTTCAATTTTTAGCTTTTCTATTCCTAGCTTTTCTCAACTATAGTGGTCACTATTGGAAGGTTTGAATGCTATCCCATTCTTTAATCGATCTAGTCTTGATTGTGATAACTCCAGTTTTCCGGCATGTTTTTCTCTTTTTAGCTTTCCTATTCCTAGCTTTTCTCAACTATAGTGGTCACTATTGGAAGGTTTGAATGCTACCCCCATTCTTTAATCGATCTAGTCTTGATTGTGATAACTCCAGTTTTCCGGCATGTTTTTCTATTTTTAGCTTTCCTATTCCTAGCTTTTCTCAACTATAGTGGTCACTATTGGAAGGTTTTGAATGCTATCCCATTCTTTAATCGATCTAGTCTTGATTGTGATAACTCCAGTTTTCCGGCATGTTTTTCTCTTTTTAGCTTTTCTATTCCTAGCTTTTCTCAATTATAGTGGTCACTATTGGAAGGTTTTAATGCTATCCCATTCTTTAATCGATCTAGTCTTGATTGTGATAACTCCAGTTTTCCGGCATGTTTTTCTATTTTTAGCTTTTCTATTCCTAGCTTTTCTCAACTATAGTGGTCACTATTGGAAGGTTTGAATGCTATCCCATTCTTAATCGATCTAGTCTTGATTGTGATAACTCCAGTTTTCCGGCATGTTTTTCTCTTTTTAGCTTTCCTATTCCTAGCTTTTCTCAACTATAGTGGTCACTATTGGAAGGTTTGAATGCTATCCCATTCTTTAATCGATCTAATCTTGATTGTGATAACTCCAGTTTTCCGGCATGTTTTTCTCTTTTTAGCTTTTCTATTCCTAGCTTTTCTCAATTATAGTGGTCACTATTGGAATGTTTGAATGCTATCTCACTCTTTAATGGATCGAGTCTTGATTGTGATAACTCCAGTTTTCCCGGCATGTTTTTCTCTTTTTAGCTTTCCTATTCCTAGCTTTTCTCAACTATAGTGGTCACTATTGGAAGGTTTGAATGCTATCCCATTCTTTAATCGATCTAGTCTTGATTGTGATAACTCCAGTTTTCCGGCATGTTTTTCTCTTTTTAGCTTTCCTATTCCTAGCTTTTCTCAACTATAGTGGTCACTATTGGAAGGTTTGAATGCTATCCCATTCTTTAATCGATCTAATCTTGATTGTGATAACTCCAGTTTTCCGGCATGTTTTTCTCTTTTTAGCTTTTCTATTCCTAGCTTTTCTCAATTATAGTGGGTCACTATTGGAATGTTTGAATGCTATCTCACTCTTTAATGGATCGAGTCTTGATTGTGATAACTCCAGTTTTCCGGCATGTTTTTCAATTTTTAGCTTTTCTATTCCTAGCTTTTCTCAACTATAGTGGTCACTATTGGAAGGTTTGAATGCTATCCCATTCTTTAATCGATCTAGTCTTGATTGTGATAACTTCAGTTTTCCGGCATGTTTTTCTCTTTTTAGCTTTCCTATTCCTAGCTTTTCTCAACTATAGTGGTCACTATTGGAAGGTTTGAATGCTATCCCATTCTTTAATCGATCTAATCTTGATTGTGATAACTCCAGTTTTCCGGCATGTTTTTCTCTTTTTAGCTTTTCTATTCCTAGCTTTTCTCAATTATAGTGGTCACTATTGGAATGTTTGAAGGCTATCTCACTCTTTAATGGATCGAGTCTTGATTGTGATAACTCCAGTTTTCCGGCATGTTTTTCTCTTTTTAGCTTTCCTATTCCTAGCTTTTCTCAACTATAGTGGTCACTATTGGAAGGTTTGAATGCTATCCCATTCTTTAATCGATCTAGTCTTGATTGTGATAACTCCAGTTTTCCGGCATGTTTTTCTCTTTTTAGCTTTCCTATTCCTAGCTTTTCTCAACTATAGTGGTCACTATTGGAAGGTTTGAATGCTATCCCATTCTTTAATCGATCTAATCTTGATTGTGATAACTCCAGTTTTCCGGCATGTTTTTCTATTTTTAGCTTTTCTATTCCTAGCTTTTCTCAACTATAGTGGTCACTATTGGAAGGTTTGAATGCTATCCCATTCTTTAATCGATCTAGTCTTGATTGTGATAACTCCAGTTTTCCGGCATGTTTTTCTATTTTTAGCTTTCCTATTCCTAGCTTTTCTCAACTATAGTGGTCACTATTGGAAGGTTTGAATGCTATCCCATTCTTTAATCGATCTAGTCTTGATTGTGATAACTCCAGTTTTCCGGCATGTTTTTCTCTTTTTAGCTTTTCTATTCCTAGCTTTTCTCAATTATAGTGGTCACTATTGGAAGGTTTTAATGCTATCCCATTCTTTAATCGATCTAGTCTTGATTGTGATAACTCCAGTTTTCCGGCATGTTTTTCTATTTTTAGCTTTTCTATTCCTAGCTTTTCTCAACTATAGTGGTCACTATTGGAAGGTTTGAATGCTATCCCATTCTTTAATCGATCTAGTCTTGATTGTGATAACTCCAGTTTTCCGGCATGTTTTTCTCTTTTTAGCTTTCCTATTCCTAGCTTTTCTCAACTATAGTGGTCCACTATTGGAAGGTTTGAATGCTATCCCATTCTTTAATCGATCTAATCTTGATTGTGATAACTCCAGTTTTCCGGCATGTTTTTCTCTTTTTAGCTTTTCTATTCCTAGCTTTTCTCAATTATAGTGGTCACTATTGGAATGTTTGAATGCTATCTCACTCTTTAATGGATCGAGTCTTGATTGTGATAACTCCAGTTTTCCGACATGTTTTTCTCTTTTTAGCTTTCCTATTCCTAGCTTTTCTCAATTATAGTGGTCACTGTTGGAAAGTTTGAATGCTATCCCATTCTTTAATTGATCTAGTCTTGATTGTGACAACTCCAGTTTTCCGGCATGTTTTTCTCTTTTTAGCTTTTCTATACCTAGCTTTTCTCAACTATAGTGGTCACTATTGAAAAGTTTGAATGCTATCCCATTCTTTAATCGATCCGGTCTTGATTGTGTCCGGCACGTTTTTCTCTTTTTAGCTTTTTTGTTTACATAATATCTACCCTTGTGGTGTGAAAATGTATCCCGCCAATAACATTAGATGTTGATGCCGCCGATATATACAAAAAACGTAAGTCGGCTATACAGCCGTTGCTTTCAAGGCTTTGATGCTATTTTGACTGGACCAAACTCGAAAGAGAACTATTTTGGCGATGTCCTGCAATGTAATCGGTTTTTTGGCAGTGGTGTTTAAGGACAATCGATGCGGCAATCGAATTGGGTTTTAATTTTTACAGCATGCTCGAAATGGAAAAATTGTTGAGCTGCAATTGGACCTCCACATGCTAAATGTAGCCTAATGGATTTTTACAACTGAACCGTGGAAGGTAGTACGGAAAATGTGCGTTGAATGAAAATCTGCGCTGCAACGTGATTTTTTGGCTCGCGAATTACCACAAGGATGGACTAATAGGGTAAAGACACTCAAGAGTAAGCACCTAAAGTTTGACAGGCGACAAAAGCTTGAAATATACTTATATTCTTCTAAGCAGCATTAATATCAATTCTTTGGTCTACTAAGCACCAGAAAACAACATAACACATTTTTATTTGTGTCAACAAAACAAATTCACCAAACCCAGAATATTTGGTACACCCTTCAAGTGCTGTAATATTCTCTGCACAAGAGACAGGCAACATTATTCACGGAGTCGGTAAAATCCTTAGAAGCTGATAATTTGTACTTCAATTTTGCTTGGGTCAACTTTAGTTATCGGCCGGACTTTTCTTACACGCTTTTCCATTGTCTGTGGTTAAATCATGTTTCATTATATTCAATTATCACTATTCACTATTATTATATTATTTAAAAAAATCAAGGAGCGGAAAGAGTATCCGCGTACTCTTTGTGGGAGTACCCTTTGGGACATGATCAAGGAAACAAAAAACAGCACGCCGTCAAAATATGCAACCACATTTACACAAAGCATATGGATGATTTTATAACCTATAAAACCGCCACTACGCCGAGTAGTCAAAATCCAGTATGAAACTTCATTTTGATCAAATACTAACTATTGTAATCTCGCAAAAAGTTATAAAATAATACACAAATTATTTCTACTTACATTTTTTCCGGATAATTTTTCGCAAAAAACCGCCCTATTTTGTACAACAATATCCCCAGCAAGGAGTCGTACGTCATTATTACGTACGTCGAATTGTGGGGAATTTTGGTCACGTTCGTCATATGCCGAATGAATGACGTCACACTAACGTCATTTTTAATGACGTCACATAAACGTTTGTCACTTGACGTCGTTTCGCGTCAAAATGCGATGGATAAAGGTGGGAGAAGATGTATCTCAAACTTAATGATTTCACTTTTCTTATTCCTTCCTTATATATTTATGATAAGATGTCTATGCTCGCATAAGTACTAAAAAATATGAATTAATCAGATAGAATATCTAAATTATTGTCCAAAAATATAGTCGACTTCAGGTAACGTAGGTATATCCCAAATAAAGCAGATACGACAAAATTTTGGCTAATTATTCCGTTGATTGGGTTTTGATAGATTTTATGTTTGCATGAGGTAATTTTGTATTAACCGCGCTTTAGTTCACTGATGGATCACTGCATAGCTTACGTAGGTACAGACCAATGAATGAATCGCATGTAATCCGACCTGGTCCGACTGCAGCCGAACTGCTGATCTCGATCCCGATCATCACCACAAGGCACAAATTGCCATTTTCGCCATTCCCTACTTGTGTTTTCTACAATGAAGCTGTGACATGGGGACGGAGGTTTTAACCTTATGTGCTGTGTGTGCAGTGTCTGTATGTGTGGATTCCACCATAAATAATAATAGGTATAGGTATAGTGTCCAGTGTTTTCTCAGGTATTGTGGATTTATTAGATTGTAGCCTCTTATTATATGGATTGAGCCGATTGAAAATGAAAAGTACTTTGTGATTTAGGCAGGCTAATATAGAAGGCTAGCAAAGCTATGGTCATTATTTTTGTATACTGTCTTTACTGTGAAATACATGATTCATTTATTTTGAATTAGTATATTTTATTACCCTTACTCAAATTAATGCTACACAGATTTCTCACACTATTATCTCATAAACATTTATCCTATAAGGTAATTAACGTCCAAACTATTTTATCTAGTAACTACGACTGCACCAGAAGATATCGTCAAATCAGCATTGACTATTGGAGAGACACGTTTGTGACGTTATTGGGACGGCGGTTAGGTGACGTTACTAATGCGGCACTCAATGACGTCTTTGGGCTGTGACATTGTGCCGTCACAGACACGTCATATATTCCTCTTTATCGACGTGATAATGACGAATGGGGTGTCATCAAAATGACGTTAGTATAACGACATCGTGTTTGCTGGGTCCTTCCTTCAGATTCATTTACACTGTAGACTACACTTATCAGACGACCTTATAACTATGTTATTTTGGCACTGCGTACTCTTACGTGCTCTTACCCTGTCGTGAATATTTTTTGACAGCACATGATAGAGTATGGCATGACAATCTCGCCTACGCCTCGTGCTGCAAACTACAACTGCGTGAGTTATTGCAATCATTGCCACTCATTAAACAATATAATATTATTGTTAAAACAATTCATTATACTGAAGATGTCAAACAGAATAGTTGTATGTAACAAAAATGCAAATGTCTGCTTTCTTTTTCAAGCTAGTGTCAAATTTTCATGCCATTTTTGAAGCGAAAACTGGAACGGTTTTTTGAGGATGCGACTTTCTTCGGAATATATCTAAAGGAAGTGTAGGAGCACTAAAGAAAATAGAAGGCATAAAAATGACCGCTGTCGATAGATATAAAAACTTTTGTATTATTGTCAACATTATACACGAGTCAAAAATTAATATAGGTATCAACTTATGGAACACAAACTTCTTGAATTTTGAATTTGAATAGACGAGCATTTCATATTCTGAAGTGAAAAACAGTTAACATTGTTGTTTTTGGCTACTAATAGTTCTAGTAGAAGTATAGTTTTACTAATAGCTATGGTACATACCACCCGTGTGGGGGGCGGGTTAGAATATCTCCCACCGTATATCCTACGTGTCGTAAAAGGCGACAAAAAGGAACCGAACTACTGTCGGTATAAGCAGTAACCTCTTCTCAACCAACAGCTTTGGGTGGACGAGTTGAGAAGAGTCAGGACACCTTCTTGTCCTTGGGGTGAGAAATTGCCCCTAAAGGCGGATGAACCAGTTGATGCCATCTGGTCAACGGCATGAGGATGCAGAAAGCAAATGGGAAACTACTGCATTAAAGATCTTAAAGATATCCCAAGAGAAACTCGTAAAATGAGTAAATGCAACTATGCTTTGATATACCCCATTTGAGTTCCTTTTGGGCTGTTCGTGGATGGTAAATCGCATGAGCAATGGATTTGAACCATTTTTTATAACCTTAAAGTTATTAAAGTGACAGGAACAGAAAAGTTCAGATATCGGGTAAGTACATTAATGTTCTGCATAAAAAAATTAGTTTCGAATTCACTCAAGTGTAAGCAATTTTTTGAAGTTTTGAAAACTACAGCTATCAAGAATCACTTGTCTGTTTTGCCGTCTCAAAAAATGTTGTATTGAGATACTATTACAACCAGCCTTTTGTGGGTTAATGTAACTATAGCTAGCCCTAGTCATTGTCTTCATTGTATTTTTTGTGAATCCCCTAGTGACTTAACATCTTTAAGATAAATTTGATAAAAACCAGTGATAAATTCTTCCTGATATATAAAATTATATCGCTGGTTTCTTCTCAAACATTTGCTATCGACAACCTCAAAAGCAGATCTCAGATTGAACTCGTGATTCTTGGGTTTTTAGGCCGGCGTCGTTTAACCTTAACGCTGAAAACCCAAGAACCACAAATGGCACAAATTCATTGGACGACGGCCCCGAAGGCCTTACGCAGTACAGGTCTCAGATTAATTAGAACTGCAACAATACTGTGACCTTTATATAACAAGAACTAACTTCAAATATGTTCTCCTCAAATCGCAAGACGTTATAATCTAAATTTGAATAATAAGACTGTAATAGTACATATTTGAAGATTTCCAGATTATACACAAAACGCTAAAACAAGAACATGAGTTCTAGTCACGTAGTGGCAGTTTAGACAATAATTGTTATAATATGCTTAAGACAAAAATGAGAACTGCCAGTAGTCCTATGGCATTAGATTAATGAGCATCCCTTGACCGCAATAAAATAGATGACAACATTGATTTAAATAGTGGAATAATAATAAAATTGCATGTTCAAAATTTAGGACAAGAATTGGATAGTATGTGTCTGGTATCATACTCGGCCCCATCATGTATGAAGAGATTGTTTTGTTTATTCACAATTACTAATCTTTTTCTTATTATGGATGATACGAGACTTATATATCCTGTTTATAAAATAAGTAACTTAACATTGGACCAAATTATACCAAACGTGAAGCAGAACGAATAATTATTGTAGAGGATGCCCTAAAAATACAAAGAGAAAGTGTCGGGAATGCTTTCGATGTAGCGACCAGCCACTATAATCATAAAAAAAACACCTGTCATCCAACACCCTTTTCAGTTAATGTCAGGTATGCAAGGCTCATGATACGGTGTGTTGTGGACAATAATAAAATCGAGGAATTACGTCCATCGGCAACCATGTAATCCTACTAATTATCTTCAAACAACCAGTTTGCGAACGTCGCTAACCAAAATAACCACTTTTTGAATATAAATCTTCTCTAATAATAGAGCATTTTTCACTTTTCATTCCAGCCAACTGTAATCATTTCCAAGGAATAGCATTTGGTCCTAATCACCATTGTGATGTACCGTGCGAAGCCGGCATATCGTCTGCCCAGTTTCTTCGGTGTTGCCAATTTTAACGTATAACTTGCCAATAAAGAGTAACTAAACAAATAACTAGTGCCAAAATAATTTGTTAGGGAGACACAAAACTGTTATACTACAATAATGACAGCTGTCTTAAATGCTTCTCATGATTTCCATTCATCTGTATGTGAAAACTGGGATTATGAGACCAGCTTTGCAAAAAACCAACCAAAACGAGCATAGATCTTCTAAAAAAAAAAACAACCACGAAGATTAGGTTAGAATAACTTCACAAACATGATCGTATAGAGATTATGTACAGTACAGCATAGTAGCAACCAGCACAATATCTCTGAGGAATTCCTATATAAAAATGGTTCCCACAAAATTTGACCTTGGGATGATTTTACAGCTGTGAAGTTTGGGTAGAGATGCGAAAATTAAAATATCGATAGCGGTACCAATTCGATATTTTTTAGCCAAATAGGCGCGTTTGGTTCGTATAGAGAATTTTCTTCAATTGATTACACCCCTCAATAATTATATAATTATTTTCGATACCGATACCCTACAAAAGTATCGATACCAGCTTGGAATCGCTCAAAAAGTATCTAAGATAAAAATACTTGATATTAGTGCAGAAGTACAAGTATCGAAGTATCGTTAGCATCCCTACAAAAAAATCATCCAAAAGTGAGGATGCGCGTGTAATTGACGCCAACCTGAGTTATTGTGCTGGTTGTTTACTATGCTGTGATGTACAGAATATTAAAATGATAACAATGCGTTGAGGTGGCTTATTCTCAGCACGACAATGACATTGACAGAAATGATAACTTTCAACAGACAACAGATTGATACGCATGCCCCTGACCTATGTCTGTAGCATAACATTTGATCGTTGCATACAGGGATAATAATTGATCCTTCCCATTTTTATCTCAATTAGTTTGTCAAGTTTTTTGTCCAACATTTAGGATGAAAAATAGGATCGTGATATACTCGTATACAGCCTTAATCATAGTGTATCATTAGCTGTAGGATGGTTTCCGATTCCGTACCGACATGACTTGGATCTGTTTTGTTAAATAATATGTTTCTAGTTCTTTGAGTTCTTGAGGATTCATATTCAATTTAGATCCAAATTGTAAAACTATTCATTGTTTGTCGATGTGCTGCAGTTTTTTGAGTAAATATGTTGATCTTAGATTCCTTTTGAGCTGATGGCTGTTTTAGAGTTACAAAGGTTGTAGCAAACGTCTCTAAAAATTTCATGCGTAACTATTGAGGTTAAGGACCGTAATCATAGCCATCCCTGCGTACTTGGAGGTATTTCCCCCACGCAACACTTAAGTGTTTCATTATGCATCTGTTTCATAGCCAACAACCATCCTTACCTTACGAGAGGGATGAAAAACATTTGGCAACGTTATACTACGTCAGATAGACCTATAGTTTAAATTTTTATGCTTATAACTTAGCATTCTGATGTATTTGTTTTGTTTTTGACAGTTTTTTGTATTTTTGCCTAACTGTCTATACTAGCAGGCACAGAAGGAGGCAGAAGTGATACCTTGCTTCAAAAATAACCAAATAAATCGCCATGAATACAACGATTTGTAAACACACTTAAGTGATGCTTTCCAATGACTGTGAAACACAGGGTGACATTTAGGTGACCTTCAAGTGTTGAAAAACTCTTATATGGCAAATGTAAGTACGTCTATAAGGCCGTATGCATAGTTATCTCTCGAGTGTTCTCTTGAGTAATACTGAAAGACCTTTACGGAAACAGTGATCAGGATCCGGATCAATCAGTTGTAAATGTCAAACACCTGTCAAGTGGAATTTATGATTCCATGGATTTAACGGACATCGAACAACGAAAAACTTAGTTTAAGAATAGAAAACAGATGGTTAAGAAAAACAGCTACCGACCTGAATCATCCGATCGCAATCACTTACCGTACAAGAGTAAACTGACCTTACTTCTGACTGACCATAGATCACTTTCCAAACGTCAGGATCAGTGATCCTTGTGATCGGGTTAACCCAATCATAGTTTCCATAAAGGTCCTTTTGAGTGGTACTTAAGTTAGCGTCCTTGTGAGACGGAGGAAACACGTTTGGTGACACTGTCATATTTAAAATATAAGTCAGTTTGTTACGTCTATGCCTATACATTTTGATGTTTTCTGTTATGTCTTTGTTTTGCGCTAGTGATTCGTGTCTTTTTGCCAGACATTTTTCCGGATGTGACAGAAACTGATAACACCTTACTCCAAAACTGAGCTACAAAATCGGCCAGACTGCAACGAAATTCATGTTGACATTTCGTTACATGAGCATCGATGGACCGCGGAACACAAAACAGTACTTGAGAGATACTCAAGTATTAAGTAATACTCAAATAGCAACTATGAATACGACCCTGGGCGTATGCCTGGTACTGGACAGTTATTTTTTGTCTCGACATTCATCACCTCGCAACTTCTGTTTGTTGAAAGCTTACGCCAATAATTATAAGTTTGATGTGGTGGGGTAGGCAACTCTATGTTTTAGACACCTAAAACTGTTAAGCCTCGTGTTCACTAGCATATAAAATTGCTAGAGCTACTCTCCCAAGTCACTTGCGTAGCGTGCGCACGACGTCATTAGAGAAATATTGTAGGAAAATTACTTGCACATAAAGGACTTGCGACTTGCTGAGAGCTTGTAGTGTACACGGTTACTCTCAGCAAATTAGTTTACCACAAAAATTTTGAGCCTGTTTCGAAAGTCTTACAGCAAAGAGTGTTGTAAAATCGAATATGGAGAAGCTCAACTGGACGAGAGAAGACACGTGTATTTTAATTGAACATTTTGAATTATATCCTGAATTATGGAATGTACATGCTCCAGAATTTAAGGACAGATTCAAAAAGCAGAATGCATTACAAAAATTGACCGACTTATTTAATACTTCTACAGCGGAAATTCAAAGAAAGCTACATAATTTGAGAACGCAAGTTAGCCGAGGGTGGACAAGAATTCAAAAAAAGAAAAGTGGGCAAGAGACTATTGGAATATACAGAGTGAGTTTTTAGTACCGGCTCGGTCGATAACTCCACTACTGTATAAGATAGGAAAAAAGTTGTATATAAAAGTTGTAGCCACGGACATGCTCCTTACTCAGAAAATATTTTGATTCATACAGGGTGATACATAACTACGTGGTGATGCAAACATACATTTTTTTAAATGAGGCACCCTATACATTATCCCATATTTAGATTCTACTAATAATTTCTCTTCTCACAATATAAGGTATTATAACATTATACAGGGTATTTCAAAAGTTATGACCATTTTTATATCCAAATCGCTGTCAAACGAACGTACTGTATATCAAAAAGTAATAAACCAAAAATTATTTTTTTTACATAAAAAGATTAAAAATATCCTCTAGCTTTGAAATCGGCTATAAAAAAAGCCCGCTACGCATATTTGTATTCGGGTGATGTAGAATGCTAAATCTAGATTTTCTCTCTTTTTTAAATATAACCCCCAATATCTTATTATATTAAGGAATTGCTTTGAATATGCTCTTTCATCCTTATGTGGCACTTGTACCTACGTAAATCAGTTTCCGAGATATTTCGATTTTTCGGTAAATTTAAAATATAGCTCCTATTTGTGTGCTGAAATTCATTTATTTTGAGAAAGTACTATCGAACTGGTTTTTTATTTAACGACCAACTAAATTATAAGGTCATGATAGTATTTGATGAAGTCAAAACACTAAATCATCGAGATAATAAAGTCAAGTATGCCGAGGAAACCATTTTGTAGGCGTGATGCATAATTATTAATCAGATTTATCAGGTGGGCTTTGGAAAATTGACCGTTTTCATAACCTGCTTAATAATTCTGTACTGTGTGAAAAACCAGCATTAAGAATTAATTTTTCCATTGAGGGTATTTAGAAGAATCTTTGAGAAATTGCCTTCTTGCCTCTAGAATATATCACCTATGAACAGAAATATCCCGAACGGAGGCACTCTAAAACTAATGCGTTTGAAAGATTGAAGAATCGTTTTATTTGCAATGTGCCGTTTAATATTTCATAGCCTACCTGATAGATCTGCTTGATAATTATGCATGATGTCTATAACATTGTTTCCTCAGCACACTTGACCTACATTATCTCGTTAATTCAGTGTTTTGACATGATCAAGTACTATTATGGCCTTATGTTTTAGTTGTTTGTTAAGCAAAAATAAAATTTGGTAGTGTTTTCTAAAAATAAATAAATTTTAGTAAACAAATAGAAGGTATATTTAAAATTTTTAGAAAAATCGAAATATCTCAGAAATTAATGAATGCAGTCATAACAAGTGCTATACAAAGATGAAAGAGCATATTAAAAGCCATTCTTTGGTATAATAAAATATAGGGGGTTACATTCAAAAAAAGAGAATATCTAGATTTTGCATTCTACATCACCCTGTATATGAATATGCGTCGCGGGCTTTTTTATAGCCGATTTTAAAACTAGAGGATATTTTTAATCTTCCTGTGTAAAAAAATAATAATTTTCGATTGATTACTTCTTGATATACAGTACGTTCGTTTGACAGCGATTTGGATATAGAAATGGTCATAACTTTTAAAATACCTTGTATGACGTAGCAACACTCTATATTGGAAGAACGGAAATCATTAGTAGAATTTGAATATGGAATAATATATAGGGCATCTTGTTTAAATAAATGCATGTTTGCATCACCACGTAGTTATGGATCACCCTATATAAATTTAAATATTTTCTAAGTAAGGTGCATATCCGTGGCTACAACTTTTATATACAACTTTTTTCTTCTACAGTAGTGGAGTTATCGACCGAGCCGGTACTAAAAACTCACCCTGTATAAGAGTACTTGAGAGTTCTTTGTCTCATCAAGTTCATGTATCCCTAGAGTAGTTCTACGCTGAATCCACTTTCTCACCCAATATTTTCTCCTCCTCTTACTACCTTTCTCTTGTTTTCTTTTCTTTAATTAAATATATCACAACTACCACACCACAGCAGCTACAGATTTTGCATACATCTTATCTATAGTGTACACGGAATAAGAACAATTAAGCCCAAGTGAAATTACGACAGCAATTTCCTAGATTAAATATGCGATCAATTAAAAGATAGTGTAGACAAACAAGCAAGTACTTGCTGCAAAAACTATCACAAGTTACTTGCAAGTGGACACGAGGCTTAACGCATTTTTAAAAGAACTATTTTACTCAATAAGTATTTTGCTTGCGGTAGTAACAAGTTATGCATAAAGCATTTTTAGCACATTACGTGATTGCGCCTCCATGAAAAGCACACGCTATGAATGAGTTAACACTCTTTTTTGAATTTCCAAAGTAATGAAAGTTCAGACACGTGGAGGCTCTACAAACACCAGTTGGGAAAATGCTACGTCTAACAGGATTACGATTCATATATTCAGGGATCATTTTTGTTGCAGAGTACTTTCACAAGCCTTCACCATTATATGTTTCGCTCACGTTCTGCTGTATGACCTATTTAAATACGGAATAAAGTTTTCCTATAAAAAACGATTTGTGGCAGACCCTACCACACTTGAGTGCTGAGGGTTTTGTTGTGAATTAATTATTGTTCTACGTATTTGGATTTGGTGGGTGTGCACGGATATACGCGATTGTATTAAATGTCATATATGCAAACCATACTGTTGTTTTTTTTTTAAGTCGAACTGCATGTTTGGATATTATTACTAGTCTCCCCATAACGAAACCCAGGGTGTATAGGCTGTAGTCAGTCGTTTTGCTGCAAATAAAGATTTGCTCGAGTCTGCTGACCTGCGCGCGTTGCAAAAGCAAATACTAGTCTTCTTCTACCTATCCCATCCTACAGATTTTTGTTCCAGGATCTTAGACTGTCTGTGACACCCCAAGGTTTCAGATATAACTAGGGGTCCCGACAGATTCTCTTCTGTCTTAGCTATGAATATTAAAATTGACCTTCAATCTGGAATAAATAATGAAAAAATAATTATAGCGTAGTGTCTATTGAACTGCTTTTTGATATACAACATTTTTTGTTGTGTTTTCGGGCGCGTGAATCATGATGATTTTCCCATGTGGAAAATATGGATTTTCAAGATTGATCCCACAAACTTTCAACAGCTGCCTTTGCGATTTAGTTATATTGTCGCTGCAAATGCAAACTGCACTGAAAAGTGCAACCGTTCAAAGTCGAATGACATGTTGTTCGGAATCATAGGGATGCGTGGAATCAAGACGTCGTCGCCGTTGTACTGTCCTTTCAAAGTTATAGCTTAGATGGCATTGTTTATTTTTTTACGACAAGCCGGGTACCATTACAAAGAGGTTTAAGTTTCACAACATTAAGATACCGGTCCAATTTTAATTATGAGGTGGTAATCTGGACAAATGAAGAGTTGAGTGCAATAACCAGGCGGCTCCACTTTTTTATGAACTCCGGGTTTCTAGATAACTCTAACTAAAAAATCATGCAACAGCGAATGTATGGCAACAGAGTTGCCTACCTTGCTTTTTGTTTGGCAAGAATCCGGCAGCTTCTACTTGTGATTTCTCACAAACCATTGAAAACAGACATGCCTGGTTATCGTGGAATTACCAGCAATATTTGTCGAAAGTCACCTGCCAATAGAAGCATCTCACCACCTAACCGTTCTTTTTATTTCGTGAATCTTGCATCTGGTGGTCCAATGCCACCAAAGATGCGACACCGTGCATTCATCCCACACTCGACACAATCAATCTCCCATCGCAGAATTCGTCGAAACGTTGCAAGTTGGTGCATCAGTAATTTACACGTTCAAGGGAATCTTGAATGCTGAATAAGATGTTCGTTCGTCTTCCAACACCCTTGCTGTAATATCTAATGAAGCAAGGGCATTTTGCGACCGAATCGTTGCCAAAATCAATGACATAAAAAACGTTTTCCCCATCCCACCAGGAGAGGAGAAGAAGAACATTTCGCCAGCTCCATCGTCCACTACTTTCATGAGCATATCGTAGACATTATTCTTGTTGCTGACTTACAAATGGAGCTTTTCTTTCAACAGTTTCTCTTAATGCTTCGCAATTGTATCGTTTTTCGCGCCTAACACTTGACTAAATGAGCTCTGCTTAGGAGTAGCGTACTATAGGAGTCCGAGGGCTAGAACATAAGCTTCCAACTACAAATAAAATCTGGGTAGCTCACCTAAATCTGGCAACTGTGCATTCTACGGTCTTCCCCTCTGTAATCACCTCTACATTGTAGCCGTAATTATGCTGTGTCTGCAGGTATGTCATTTTTAAATAAATGGGTATCCTTCTTCTAGACGAGTCACTAACTAGCAACTATGTCGATCGGCATTGCTGCGGAATGACTTATAGCTTGTAGTTAATTTGTTAATTCGTTTACATGTATTTTGCCTGAGGCGGTGCACTACATGTAGACACTTTCATTACAGTTTCTTCTCCGGACCAAATTAATGTGAATTGTGTTATTTATATTTTGCATGTGTCTGATCTGTGTTAGTCGTTGTAGTTTAGTCACTTAGTAGCTTGAAAGTGAAGGGTTTCTGAATTATTTAGTATTATTATTAGAAGCTACTGTTAGTAATGTTATCAGTATTTCTTCTAAAGCAGTTTGCTTTGACCCAATGGGCCCATACCTTTCCTAAAAAAATTAAATACAGGGTTACTGGTAATTCGATATAGATATGTAGGTATTTGGGGTGCTGATAGTAGAGGGGGTAAGTATAAAATTGAGTACATAATACCGTGACCAATTCCTAAAAGTTTCCAAGATAAATGGAATTTTAGACATTTTCATTAAAATGCAGACTTCCAAACTAAAACCCTAATAAAACAAAATATTATTGTCAGATTTTGAAATTTTCGGTATTAGTCCTTAGAAAATATGCAACTACGTCATTATCGACTAAAAGAAAGTGATCGTGTATCAAACGCTTCGCGATATGATGTCAAAATCAGCAGTTGTTGAAAATTGACTTGAAGAAGCGTTGCAAAAAAATTAATTTAGCTTAAAAGGACAGCAAATAATTAGCCGATGGGCATATTTTTACTGAAAAAAAAACATGCCCATCTTCCTAGTTATCCATTGGTACAATAAATTTGTTGCAAATGTCGTAAACACTGGCAATAAGGCTGCCTTTAAGCCCTGAAAGCATAATGGATCTCCGAGAGTACAAATTTTCAACAGATCGTTTGGCGAAAACATGCCTTTGGACATCAAATTTTTATTATGGGTGCTTGAGTATTGTGCTCTTGGATCATAATTGGTCATAAAAAGTGATCGAATAACGAAAACTTTGGTGTAGGGTCTCAAAATTGAATTTTGATTTGTGTTATGGTGAGCAGTTGACATAAAAGTTTGATTTTATATAGAAAATATCTTTTTTGTGTCAAAAGTCTAGGTTTGTCCCATATTAAATGCGAATCAATATAGGTATACACCGAAGTATTTCAGGCTATCAGCTTGATTAACTCATAAGATCGGATCTTCCAGCTTTATTATTATATTATTCATGACTGCTTAGGGGGCAAATATTTATAATATGATGCAAATGATATATAATGAGTCTTAGATGTATGTAATGTCAAGAGTTTATGCTTGAACCACTTTACCACTTCACCAAAAACCTTTCTCTACAACATTTTTTAGTTGCGTCCACGTATGAGCACGATAAAGTACTCCTGTGTCATCAGCAAAGCTGATAATATTTCCGTTAGTCGACAAAGGGTACAGATCAGACATAATTATGTTAAATAGTAGAGGGCCTAAAACTAAAGTTTGCTCCAGTAGCTCATGATCAACCATATCAAACGCTTTCGTTAAATCTACCAATACAGTAACGCAAGGCCAATTTATGTCAATATACTATTTTATTTTATTCAGTAGGCTATTTATTGCATCTTGAGTTGGCATTTACTTTTCACACCAATAGATGAGGGGAGTATTGTGATTGCGAAAATTTCAGATTTTGAGATATGCTTTTTGGGCGTTTTATAACACATAACAAAAATCCACGTCACCCATTTCCGTCGGTCTGTCTCACTTTTGGCGTTTTTCTAATCTCAGTTACCAGCCGTATGTATTCTGATGAAATTTGGGTAGGTAGCTATATTCTGTGGGGTCGTAGTAAGTAATGCTGCTATAATTTTGAACATCGATACATGGGCGGCGGAGTAATTAGGAAAAAACCGAATTTCGGCCTCCGTCTCAGTTTCGGCCGAAACCGAAACATCAATATAACGTCAGTAATTTTTTCGTGGATATAAAAATGAATAACGTTTCGTCAGCATCGTGACACCTTGTTTCAAATAAATTATTTATACTTTTTGAAATAGGAAGTTAATCTGAACCGAATATCAACTATTTTATATTTATATTATATTTAATCTTATATTGAATCTTTATGACACTGTTATCAATTAGCTGCCTTAAAACTAAATATCTGAAGTACCGAAACTGAATGTTCGGTCGGACACTAATTGCTCATACTTATTCTTTGTAACGTAGAAACTATTGAATTAGTTTTAATGAAAATTTGACAGAATGCTATTACGTGGCGAGGATTGAAAATGCGTATTGTTTTTTGAAATCGTGTCAGTGGTGGCACCGTAACAGTCAGAAAACTAGTAATATAATAACAGCGCAAACTTCGTTTCTAGGTGGTTTAAGGATAAAACTGATACATTTTTTGTACTCATAATAGGATATCCATTGCTCTGTGAAAGAGAGGCCTAGCGACATAACATACCTTTTTTTGCAGGCGAATGGGCGATGATTTTGTTGCAAGGAGATCTCAGACTATAGCTTCATGCCATGGAAAAAAAACTGGTATTACTGTAATATATGGGAAGTACTGAGAAAATCAACTGAACTACATTTTTTTCTTTGAAACGGAACTGTTGCTTCAAAACCGATCGGAATGTTTGATAGGTTACAATCGGACTCATCTTGTGTACTTAAGTACCAACCTTTTATACCCATTCAGCGATCAATTTGTTTGCTCCGTCTCTGGCTGAAAGTTTAAAAAATATCATAGTCTGTTGAGCTGCTGGCGCTGCAATAAATAACCACCTCTTGATATTGATGCATTCCAGCACTTCATCATGACCGGCGTTGAGCCACACATCTATTTTCCTCGATGTAATTGAACTCCTACAACCACCGCTTTGGCCGCAATCACCGAATTCCTTTTCCCACCCTTGACACACCCCAAGGAAATAACCTCCAGAAATATTCCCGTCTATTTTTCTTCCATTCTTGGATGACGAACTGCTTCCCTTTCGGCATGCGATGGCCGACATGTGTTCTGAGTAATGCCTGGAATCCAACGCCAGTGTCAAATTGGAGACAACAAGGCTGGCGACAGGGCGTACTGTCCCGTGACGTATGGAGTGAGAGCAGGGATGTAGCAAATGGGATGGAAAGTATGTTCGGTAGGGGACCGAGATTTATTACAAGCGGTACACATAGTACGGGATAGTTTTGAAAAGAAGTCGTGGGATGTATAGTCAGTCTCAGAAGATCGTCAATTAAGTAAAAATATTTTCGCTATAATTTCAAGATCTTGAATCTACTTATACTTACGCCTCAAAACATAATTTGAAACTTAATGCTAGAAAGTGTCAAGTAATGCTTTTCTCTTCTAGAATGGTGAGTGATTTATCGTCATATATTAATATCAACATTGGTGGTGAACCTCTCCTTGTAGTAAAAAGTACAAAAAACCTCGGCATGATTTTCGATTGCAAGCTTAGATTCCAAGAATATGTTTCTCTTTTAGTTAAGAAAACCTACCTTGTTCTTAGGTTGTTATACCGTAATGGAGGTGTTTTAAATTTCAAGTTGCGTAAGAAGCTGGTAGAAAGTTTGGTATTTTCTGTTCTTAGTTATGGTATCACACTCTATTATCCTTGCTTGGACTCAGTAACCAGATACAGATTACAAAAAATTCAAAATTGCTGCTATCGGTTTATATTCGGTTTGAGAAAATTTGATAGAGTAACTTCTAAAATCAATGAATTAGGGTGGCTGAAAATCGATGGTATGTTTAAGTATCATATGAGTATGTTGGTATTTCGTGTCCTTGCTACATCAAATCCTCCTTACTTACGTAGCAAATTAGTATTTAGGCGAGAATTACATAATATTAGTACAAGAAATGTGGACAATCTAGCTTTACCTTGTTTCCAGTTAAGTCTTTTTAAGCGTTTCTTTACATATAATTCAGTAACAATCTATAATGACATTGAGAACACGATTAAACATTATACATTAAATATTACTAAGAAACATTTAAAAAAACATAACTTTTTGTGCCAAAATATGTAAGTTTTTCCTAAATTTATATTTAGTTTTATATATTTTTCTTCATTTAAAATTTGGGTGGGGTTAAGTGGAGTAGCAGCAGCTAGACTTCGCCCCATATTTCTAAGGTATTGTATATAACAATACTTGAATAAAGCCTTTTATTATTATATTGTTATCATTTCAAAAATTTGACAAATTGTGTTACCTTCATCACTAAACTACAATATGAGGGAAAATGCCTGACGGTCAGATATTAATGTTATCACTAATACGCTCAACCATTATTACACAGGATGCCCATTATGTGCGGAATACAGTATATATCTCAATAGATAATGGTTGCTTAAAAAACTTTTTTTATATAAATGTTGTATTTCCCATAATACGATAGTATTCAGTTTTTTTTTCAGAAAACGTAACGGAAAATTATTTTTTAAATACCAATATACTCTTTCATTAGGCTGATTTGGTAGAGATTTTTTTCTCTATTCTAATACAAGAAAATGTTGAAAAAATTAAAAACTGTATTTAGTTTATCACATCAATAGCATTAGTCTAGTTGAATCTAGCTCTTTTCTGCCGAGCCTGTATTCTGAAACCGTTTCCAAGTCTTGCTAGCTTCTAACTAGGTTGTCGGTTGGGTCATTTGGATGACCCTCATGAAGAATTTCACATGCTTCTACTTGTGTTTGTTTCCCAGCCCAGAACCCACTATAATCAGAATTTATATTAGTTCAGATTCTGATAAATGAACCATTTCTAATTTTCGATAACCAACTTATTAACAATGTCAGATATATTGACATATGACAATAAGTTTCTGTCACATTTAGTAGCCTACTAATCGATTTCAGATATCTAGCGTGTTATTGATGTAACAAACTTAATAAAGTTTTAGTTTTTTTTTCAAATATGTTCTTGCATTTGGGAACCGACATGTTATGTCATTGAAAAGCCTAATGAAAGGATATATTTATATTTAAAGAGAAACAAATGTTTTTCGTTATACATTTGTTGCACGGAAAAAAGCAGGCTTGAGTATTTTTAAACAATATTGTGTGGCATTATTGTTGGTAATTTTTTTACATATTGTAAGATATTTCCAAAAGATTGTTGAATAAAGTTTCATTGGGTCTAGCAACATATTCCACCAAATTGCGTTGGCTTGCTGTGGACTCTTTCACAATCGGAGTATGTAGCTTTTCTACACAAACTATTCAGTTTCCATTCCGCAATCATGCGATGATAGAAAAGTGCACATAGTGTTGAGCACTTTCCTACAATGTATTGTTAAAAAATACACAAAACTGTTGTTGAAGAAGTCTGGACGAGTCTGCGCAAGTCTGTGTCTTTCTAGTTATTTTCTTGATGAGTTCCCATTTGGTTTGTGCCTGTGTATGAACAACCGACGGCGTCGTGTGAACTATATAATTTATACCTATACCTATAGAAGATACCAAATACCATATATTTTAAGAAATGGAGGGTTTGAGTGCATTCCTATTTTTCTGGGTAAGTACTAGTTTATTTGTTTGTATCATTGAGGTACAGACAGGCAGTCATAGGAGTTTGTAATTAAATGAGGAAGCAACGACTTACGTGTGTTATTTTTGCAATGTATTTTGATTCGAAAATACAAAGCTGTGTCCGCTGGTACCTATTGAACAGTTGTAGAAAAAATTCACGGACGAAACTTTATATGTCGGAGATTATGATAGAATACGTAAATAAGTGTAAATGATTACGTAATGATGGCTACGTTTTAATGCTGTCGTTTGTCTAAAGGTAATGTCAATATGGACGCCGCACCTACATGGCAGAAATGGATATAGGGCTGTTTTCGTTCAGTGAAATTACCATGTTTTTTCACATTTCTATGAAGGATTATTATGATAGAGCATAAAATTATTTAAACATAACAGGCTCAAAATCAAAAAAGCTACGCATCTTTATTTTATGCGGCGAAAGCTCACCGCTGTATAAGGTCATAACGTCTTTCAAGTCCAGACAGGGATACAGGGGCATTTTCATTTGTATGATGTGAGGTAGTATTTGTATATATATATATATATAATCTATTCCCCGTTTTACCCTTACGGGTGTGGGGCATATAATAGTCTCTTTATATTTTATCACGTATATACAAATCGAGCCCATTTTTTCCTATCAAGCGCCAACTTCTTCGCCTCTCTATGATCCTTTCCTCTCTTCTTTAAAATGGCACCTATTGTATCTTCCCATGTCTTCTGCGGTCTGCCTCTCTTCCTTTTTCCCTGCACTTTCGCTTCCCATATTCTCTTTACTGGTATGTTTTCTCCCATCCTCTGCAAGTGTCCCCACCATCTTAGCTGTTTATTTTCTATGTAGTCTAGTAGAGATTGTACTCCTAGTTCCTGTCTCACTACTTCATTTCTAATTTTGTCCATTCTAGTTACACCCTTCACTTTTCTCAAGTATTTCATTTCAACTGCCTGCAGCTTACTTTTTTGTTGTTCTGTTAGTACCCACGATTCACAACCGTAAGTTAGTATTGGCTGATATATTTTTCTATATACATTTATTTTTGTTGGCCTGGATATTTCCTTTCTATTTAAGAAGCCCTTGTTAAGAGAGTAGTATAAATTATTGGTCTTCCTTATGCGCTCTCCGAGTTCCATGTCATTCCTGCCTGTATTTTCTAATGTGGTTCCTAGATATTGGAATGATTCTACTTGTTCAATATCTACTCCTTCTATTTGTATCCTCATTTGTGTTCTCTGCTTTGTCACTGCCATCTCTTTTGTTTTCATTTTGTTCATTTTCATGCCATTCTCTTGTAGAATTCTGTTCCAAGTTGTTAAATTATTTTGCAAAGTTCTTTCACTTTCAGCTGCTATAAGTATATCATCAGCAAATACGCACTCGTTAATTTCAATTTTTTGTAACTTTCTATATCCTATGTACATTGACTTTGTGTTTCGCTCAACTTCCTTAATAATATCGTCCATAAACAGTATGAATAGTAACGGACTAAGTCCTCCACCTTGCCTTACACCTCCAGTAGTAACAAATTCTTCAGATGTCATGTTTCTTGATATTACACGGTTGCCAGTTCTACAATATATGCTTTTAACTACATTCACTAATTTTCTAGGTACATTTCTTTTCAATAAAGTCTCCCATATTTTTGACCTGGGCACACTATCGAAGGCTTTCTCTAGATCTATAAATGCAAAGTAAATATGCTTATCCTTAGCTATCATTTTTTCGATTAAGTTTTGGGCTGTAAATACATGATCTTGAGTGCTCCTTCCCTTTCTGAAGCCACTCTGGACTTCTGAAATGGAAGAGTCTACTAATTCTCGTAATTTCTTATCTATAATTTGCTCATATAATTTCAGTACAGCTGATAGTAGCGTTATACCTCTGTAGTTGTTGCAGTCGGTTTTATTCCCTTTTTTATATATCGGTAGTATAAGCCCCGTAGACCATTGTTGAGGAATAATCTCTTGTTGGTAGGTTTTGTTGAGGAGCTTGAGTAACACTTCTAGTCCGTTTTGTCCTAATTTTTTCAACATCTCTGCATATATTTTGTCACAACCTGCTGCTTTGCCATTTTTCAACCTTCGTAGTTGCTCTTTCAATTTCTCCATATAAATATTGTTCTCCTCTCTGCTATCACATTCTTCTTGCATAAGGTCTACTCCTTGTGAATCAGCATCCGTTGACTCTAATAGTTCCTTAAAATATTCTTGCCATCTCTGCATTACTGCTTTCGGTTCTGTCAGCAAAGTTCCTTGTCTATCCATTATCGCTACAGATTCTGATCTCTCCTTGTTTCCCTGATTTTTCAGCACTCTGTAGAAAAGTTTCTGATTACCTTTGGCATCTTCCTCCAATTTCCGCCCAAATTCATTCCAGCATTTCTTTTTACTTTCCCTTACCATGATTTTCACTCTATCTCGTTGTTCCTTGTACTTATTATAGTTTATATTTGTTCTATTGCTTAAATATTTGATCCATCTTTGCTTCTTGATTTTAATTTGTTCTTTAATGTCTTGATTCCACCAAGCTGTCTGTTTCCTGTTGTGATTTATCCTATAGCTTCCACATACCTCTTTCGCTGTTTCTATTAGCACATCTCTAAATTTTTCCCACATCATCTCTAGTTCCATATCATCCCAGTTGTCAATGTTCCTCAATTTACTATCTGTTCGTTCACTATATTTTTGAGCTATTTCTTGATCATTCAGTTTATAAACTCTTACAGTTTCGTGCTGGAAGATGTCACTTTTCTGACCTTTTTCAGATCTACTTCTCTCGTTTCTTATTTTTGCTACTAGAAGGTAGTGGTCACTATTTATTTCCGCTCCTCTTCTAACTCTTACATCTAAAACTGACCCTTTGCTTTCTTTTTCTACTATAAAATAGTCTATTATTGATTTTTCTGCTCTGCTTGGCTCTTCCCTAGTGAATTTATGGATGTCTTTATGGTGGAAAAATGTATTCATTATAACCAAATTATGTATTTGACAAAAATCTAGCAGCCGTTTTCCATTATTATTTCTTGTTAGTTCACCCTGATCTCCTATGACATCCCTATAGATATTGTCCCTTCTTCCAACCCTACTGTTAAAATCTCCTGCTATACAGATGATGCCTCTCGCCGCTCCTACTACTAGCTCTAAGTCTAGCCAAAACTTATCTTTTCTCTCTACTTTTTCGTTTTCGTCTGGGCCATATACTCCTATTACCGTTCTAATTTCCTTATCCTCCTCCATCTCTAATGTTATAATCCTCTCAGATATCCCTTCCCATTTATTTATTTTTATGTTTCTGCATTTATTGACAATGATACCAACTCCCGCTGCTGCTCTATCCTGTACTTCTACCCCGCTGTATATGAACAGGTGATCGTTTTCTAGTGTTATAATTCCTTTCCTTTTTTTCTTTGTTTCCGTCACTATTAATATATCTATTTCTAATTTGTTAAATTCTTCGTATAACTCAGTTTCCTTACCATTGATGCTCCGCACATTCCATGTCGCTATTTTCATCACATTATTCTTATTGCTTGTATTTTTTATATTTTCTTGTTTTTCCTTGATTCTGTTTGTTCTACCATATGTATTGTTATGTCCTAGAGTCAGTCCATTTTCCATAGCACATGTCTGTCTATACTGCCCGCCTGTGTTATTATCTTTTAGTTTTTTGCCTGCTGTAACATGTTTCTGTTCTTGTCCCATCTCCATTCAATACCATCTACAATAATTTTACTGTAGCCCATTTTCACATCCTTGCCGTCGTTCCTCATTTCTTTCGCCATTTTCCTTATCTCTGCTTGTTTTTTCCTTTCATTTTCTGTTAGATCATCATTAATGTACACCCTATCAGTAAGATTCTTTAATTTATGTTTATTCTTCATGATCTTATCTTTTTCATCTGCATTTTTCATTTTTACGACACACGCATCAGATCTTATCTTGAAAGCATTCACTATTTGTGCATCTACTTGTAAGTGAGTTTTAAATAAGTCAGTTATCTCATCGACTAAAATTTTTTCCTCTTTTATCTCTTTTCCAAATCCTATCAATACTATATTATCCTTTTTATTTTCTTTTTCCATCTTTTCGACTTTTACTTTCAGCTCCATTATATCTGCTTTGATTTCTTTATTTTCTTTTCTTGCAGATTCACTTTCTTTTTTGACAGCTTCATAATTTTCCTTCAGTTGCAGTATCTCATGTTGGATATTTTTCTGTTCTTTACGAATCTCCTTTTGTTCCTCTTTTACTTCCTGCAGGTCTATAGCTATCTTTTGTAGGAGTATCATCATTTGATCTATTTTGTCTTTTTCTTTCTTTTCTGGTGATCTCGCGGTTTTCTTACTTCGGCTAAATGCTTGCATTTCACTTCCGTCGTCGCTCCTTCTTCTTTTTCCATCCTCTGAAATCTGACTACTATCCGATTCCATTCCGAACTTTGATGTACCTGACTACGGTCCTGTGTTATTTATTGCAACCGAGCGCTAGGCTATTTCCCCGAATCGACTTCTCGGAGGTACTCTAACCTCTTTCGGCGCTTTGTTTACTTTTATGTATCTATTAATATTCCCAATAATTTTACGTGTTTTTTACTTTATGTGATTATTGTTCTGGATATATGGAATAAATTAACCTTTACTCACAATTTTCTTCAGCTCGTAACACTCTAATTTCTAGATAATATTGCGGAGCTATTGCACTGCACTAATCACGATTCCTTGCCAGGGTCGGACTCCGGTAGTATTTGTCTAGACAGCAAATAGCAGCAGAATAGCAAAATCTTGATTTATGCGAATGTTTCTATATTAGACTGTTTTAGAATTTACTAATTTGAAATTAACTATACGGATTGGAACTCTGTGGCTGGAATGATATGGAGATACTGTATTATGTATGCTACGTTATGATATGTTTATTTTTCAGTGCCATTGGGCATCCAAACTATCCAGTCAATGATGATTATCAGGAAGTGAATATCATTGTGGTCATACATATATACCAGTGTGATTATTTTTTGTATTCTTCTTGTGAGCACCTTTTTTGTATAAAAATAAACCATTGTATACACTCCTCTTTTTAATTTTGCCTCTACAACTACCTCACCCATTGAAGACTACATTTATTATGGATTATTAAACCCCAATTTTGTAGAGTAATAGACTTCACAATATTGTTCAAAATTTTACTACAACAATGTGTTAAATGATTTTATACTTTTTGTGAAATATTAGTACATTGACTGAGTCGCCTATTAATGTACAAATTGTTGCTATCCTGTTGTTACAATATTTGTATAAAAAATCCACAGGGGTCGCAAATAAACTCTGTCGGTGGTAGTAATATGGAACACAATTGTTGGGTCCACAGCTCCACAACTTAGTGTTACAAATCTACACAAGTTGTCACTGTCCCTATATCATCCACAATTTGTAGTCAAAATACCTACAATTGTGGAAAAAATTACAACAGTCTTTTTTCCGTGTGTCTGAAACGAAAACAACTGAATGCACGATACTATATAATTATTGGCTGAGATATGTACTATATTCCATATATAATGGGCATTCTGTATAGACTACAGCGTTTCATTGAGTCACTGAATTAATTACATTGGAGTTCAGACGAGCACAGTTTTTGGTATACTTTTTATTTAAATTAGTCGGAGGTTATACTGATTGCGAAGAGCTTTTGGGTTCCATATACTTTGTTGCCCTTCGTACAACTTGCAGTAACTTCCATTTTTTTATTACCGACACATCCTACTAATTACGCTGTGGATAACCTTCTTATATGAATGTGCCGAATCTTTAATAATAATAACCTTGATCATTTGAGATTTTCATTTCATAAGTTAGAGTGTCTGATTTCTACATCAAATTTGATGGTACAGATAAGCCTAGCTTTATTTTAGTTTAAGTATCATTTGTTATATACGGGTAGTTTGCTTCCAATAAACTGTTAAATTGTAAAGTCTACAATTGTAAAAATGGAGTTTCCGTTTAATAAATATAGAGAAATAAATAAAATATGCGAGAAGCACTGATAAAATGCATTTATCTGTTCCCATTATTTTACAGCGTTTACCAAATTTCTTTTGAACGGGTAATATAACCTATAAACAAACAGAGTGAGAATTTTCCATAACTCATCCTCCAAATGTGGGTAATCAACAAAGCCTACTAGGCCTGGGCTCTTGTTATATGAATAAATACATGCTATAATAAATACAACGATTACTATGAGACGTCAAACGCTGATACGAATGGTGCACAATATTAATTTCAGTGGCAGAGGTGAGGCTAAGTTGTCAATAGCTCGTAATTATTATGTATTTAAATCGTACTATCAATTGCTTCGGTCGTAGATAAAGTATAGTGATTAATTAGCGGTAATTGTACTAACTCACTGGTTGATCTACAGCACTCGCCTAGGGCTGGAGCTTCAAACTCTAACTGCGTGAGATACTATGACCATTCCGGCTCGTCAAACAATATACTATAACCTACTGATATATAGGTTGTATCAACGATGTGTAGGTGCTTACCTCTTTGGGATAGCAAAAATGTTTGAAATGCTTAGTCACCCACAAAGTCACAGCCTTCTAAGTTTTATAGACGCTGCGATATTCAATTTCTTTCTAACATCTACTTATCTTAAAAATAGTATTTGCGCCTAAACGTTTCGTTTTAAGTATTGTGTATGGATTGTGGTAAAATTTGAGTAGAGATTCGCTGTGGGGTCGCAGTAGGTAATGCTGCCATAATTGTGAAAATTGGTGCATGGGCGGCAGAGTAATTATCAAAAAACGAAATATTCAAATATTCCTCAAACTTCGTTTTTAGGCGTTTTAGGGGTTCCTGATTCTTTTTTACCTTTTTTTGGTGGGGGTGTAGCTAAGGTGGATGGGGGGGGGATGGGGGTTTTAAAACTGAAATATTTGTATTCATAATAGATTGACCATCGACCTGTAGAAAAAAGACCTAGTGGCATAACATACTTGTTTATGTCCATCCAAACATTGCCCAATACAGAAACCAAGGGACTTTTCCGATGTATGTACATAGGAGTATTACTTCAGATCGTTCTGTGTTGTATAAGTTGGAAATAATTGAAAAGATTTCAATGAAATTTCGACTCAATATTCTTACCTTGGCGAGGATTAAAAACGCGTATGGTTGTTAGAAAGCATGTCATTGGTGGCGCAGTAATAACCAAATAGGAATATAAAAACAGCTTTAACTTCATTTTTAGGCGTTTTAGGGTGGTCTTGATCATTTTCTACCTTTTTGGGTAAAATTAGGATAGTTGAGAGGCGAGGGGTTGTAAAACTGGAAATCTTGCTGTATTTATAATGGACCTGTGAAAAAAAGACCCAGCGGCATAACCCATACTATTTGCAGGCGGGCGATGGTTTGGTTGCAAGGTGATCTCAGACTATAGCTTCATCCTATGTGAGAATAATAAACTGGTATCATCGTAATATGTTGGAAGTAATGAGTCAATCAACTTGACTTCATATTTGTTCCCCTTGCAATAAATGGAATTATATTCCTAAGAAACCAGGCACTATTGTCCTATTTGGTATTCTTGGTACGGGGTACGACTCGTATCAGTTTTGCGGCAACTCCAATTACAATTTGGAAATTTGTGGTTATTGATTATCACTATATCTTTTTGTTGTGCTAAAATATTCAAAAAATGTGCTATCCCAAAATGTTGTTTATTTTAAGTTTCAATATCAATCAATCATAATTTATCGTAGTACTAGTTTTTTAAAGTACAGTTATTTAAAGTATCGGGCTAGCGTCCGTGTAAGGCTAGTGCCATAAGACACTTAGTTCCGCTTCACTACTCCGACAGTTCTATTATCGAGACATTTTATCAGTATTAGCTCTGGTCTAGACACAGAAATAATAGTGTATAAGTTGAACAAAATGACATTCCTGGAACATTTTAATGTGTACGTTTCAAGGATTCCACCTTAGTTTGCCTCTATGCTGAAGACCTATGCCTCCCCACTCCTCATCCTTCCCCCCAGTGTGTTCCAGGATAATTTCCACTGGCGTCTGTCGGTAGTTAGCAGCGACTTAGTTCTGATGCTCTGGGGAAGTTCCTCTAATGAATAGTGAAAGGGGTAGAGCATTGTCTAAGCAATTTAACGTATTACATAGTCGCTGGGCGGAAAGAAGGAGGGGAACAGCTACGGGTCGTGCCAGGACCGAAACAGTTTCTAGGATCTGCAGGCTAAAGAGGTTATATGAGCTGGAGAGACAATTAGTACTAAAACGACCATTTTAGTGATAAAGTTTGTTCAAATTGGATTTGTGCTTGTTACCTGACGTTTGGTAAACCGGTACCTTATTCTCTCTAATTTTTCTGCTAAAGCAGAACGTGTAAGCGTCAATAAAAGTAAAGTCTTGTGTAGCTGTCGCCATATCTTTTATCAAAAGTAAACTGCTAAAATTATTATTCTAACTAAACAGTTTGATGTTTTTTCCTTTGGAATAATATATGAAAAATACGCGCGAAACACATTTTGGAGTTAAAAACTTTTCGATTCACTGCTCTTCGCCGACCCAAAAATAACACTTTGTCGAACTCTGTTGACGTTTTTACGTTTGTAAAACTACATAATGTTTAAAAAAGTGGCACGAATTGATTGGCTACTTGCCACCGTGTAGATGCTTTTGCTTTGAGGTCTAGTTTCCTAGATAAGCCAATAAATATGGAGTCTTTAAAAGTACAGTGCTGCATCAGTATTGGGTGCATTCAGCAGACTCAACAGTTGCGGAGCAGCTATCAAATTTTCTGCTGATCGCGTGCGCTACCTTGCAGCTACCGCTCCAGCGGTCGCCATTTTTTGTAGCGATAGAAAAGTACGCTCACTTGGAGCGGAGCGGAATAAGCTACATTTAACCTTGTGACTGTCACATGTTATGACACTTGTTATAAGTTATGTTGTCATATTTAAAAGAAAAAGTCCACACTACTTTACACAGTCCAAAATTTTGACACAACCTGACATATATTTTTATTTTTAATAACCTCAAATGTGACCACTCATTTGACATTTCACTGACAACTGACAGGCGTCACGAACTATTTATCGTGGTATCTGAGAGCGCACAAATAATGCTTTTCAGCAGAACGCCAACTGTTGAGATGTAGCGGCTACAAAAGTAGCGGCTTCCAATCTTTCTGCTGAATGCAACCGTTGATAATTCCAAATTCTGTCATGGTTTTTGGATTTATGAGCAATATATAAAAGTCAAATACAGCGATTCTGAAGGGTATCCAAAATATTGGTGGACAAAGTTTCACTATAATGCATGTCTGTGACCTATTTGCTACGCCACCTTGTCTGTCACTATTGCTTGCGCTTTGTGACTGTATATGCAGTTGTGATATCAGTATAGAAAGTGTATAGATTCAATTAATGTTTTCGCCTGTAGCATCCGTACAATTTTGAGGGGCTGCCAGGGAACTGGTTGCCAAAATTGAAGCTTCCAACCTGAGGCAGCTGATTAATAAAAAAAAGTGAGTTGCTCCAACCAAATGTTTTCTCCAGCATCTTTCGTTTTAACGGATATTTTCTTATTTGGGGCCACTGAAAAAGAAAGAGTTTAAGTAAGCAAGGATTTAAGCTTCAAAAGTTAGTCTAAAAGCTTTCCTATTCCTATTCAGCTTTCCAGCCAAGTTTATTTCACTTCATCAATTAAACACTGAATATAGAGGTAAGTCACTGTCTAATTTTATAAAAATTTCTTTCAAATAGTAAATTAACTATAGGGTATTAGTGGGCATCAGATTAGTACTGGATAAGTGGATAAGTGGCCTACAACGAACTGACGAAAGCTTAATTGGAAAGGAATGACTACACAGAGGCAAAAATCTTTACAGTATGCCCGCCGGCTTTTATACAAGGGCAGATACTCTCTCAACGTTTGAGTGCCAAGCAGACATTTATCATTCATGATGATGGTCAAAGATCCTCTGTACATGTTGGAAACAAGATGAAACATTGTTTCAATTCCTTAGCAGTTGTGCAATATATTGCAGCCTTAAGATTCGGATCCTCATTAGACTGGTTGGACGTACTTACCAGCAGGTATGGTAGGTTCAACAAAACGGATGGTCATGAGGGTTTTCAGTACTCAGTCTGTAGAATTGGCAAAGAGGTCAAAGACAGCTCAATTGGCTTTGCCTCCTAAACACTACTGTACTACATAAAGTTACTTGGATACATAATAATGTTCTCAAATCATATGGCCATCCATGAGCAGGCAGAAAATTACGCAAAACCAGTCTCTTATTTGACTGCTTGCTCCAAGCTATCGAAGACTTTTATTCCATCATAAAGAGCTAAAAACGCAAAAGCAAAAACTACAAAATAAAATGTTTTAAACAACACCTAGTCACCATAATGCTATTAACATAGTCAAGCATTAATGTAAGTATTATTTAGCGAGAGAAAAAAATGACGTTATGAAGCACTAACGTAATTACAATATTGGAAGAATTGATACATTGTTAGCATTATTGAATTAGACGAAATGTGGAAAACGATCAGATACCCCCAAGTCGCCTAAAAACAAAGTTTTAGCTGTATCTATAGTTTTTTATTATTGCCGCGCCGCCATTGGCATGATTTGTCAAAATCATACACAGTTCCTATCCACGCCATGGTACTAATACTGTGTCAAAGTTTTATTGAAATTAATTCAATAACTTCCAGGATACGCAATACAGAACGATATAAAGCCACATACTCGTATGTGTACCTCTTGGATTCTCTAATAGGCAAGATAAAACTCGGATGGATCTGAAAAGGTGCATTATGCCGCTAGGTCTTGCCCTCACACGTGATGGACTAAGTATTACGAATACAATATTTTTTCCAGTTTTACAATCCTTCACCCCTCAAACATCCTAATTCTATCCCTACTCAAAAATGTGGAAGATGATCAGTTGACGTTGAACTTTTTTTGCTAATTATTCCGCCGCCTATGCCCCGATTTTCAACATTATAGCAGGATTACCTACTCACCATAGCATATCGCTGCCCAAATTTCATTACCATCCATGTAACAGATACTGAGATTACGAAGCTAGGAAAACGCCAACAGATAGACAGACAAGCAGATCGACAGACAGACAGACAGATCGGCAGACAGACTGACGGAAATGAGTGACGTGGATTTATGTAGGTGTCATAAAACGGCCTAAAAGCGTATTATCTCAAAATCGATAGTATTCGCGATCACAATGCTCCCCCTCACCTATCGGTGTGTTAGAAGTAAATCACGTGAAAACTTTGACAGTCATTCATTCATGTTCTAAACAGTCTAAATCACTGCAAATTCTTCTATACTTCCTCTTCCTAGAGTTTTATCCTCAATCATCTAGCCGTCTTGATTTCTCCATTAAAAATGAATACCTTATTCCTAGATTTGCTATGTAGCTTCCTGTTGATTTTGAAATTATAAATAACGTAAATCCTCTGAACACCCCTGGAGTGAGTTATAATGTGACTTTTACCTTGGTTTTCGTCTGGAGATGCATTCACATGTGCTTGCTTAGTGACAATCTCTGTTGATTTGCAAAACGGCATTAAAATATAATAGTTATGCACTATTCTCAGTCATATATTTCGGCACATCGTATGCGCTGTCATACGGTCCTGACAGTTTTGGGGGTCTCGTACGTTTTGTTTGTCACGGCTTGAGAAAACCGTTCTTGGGGTGTTGAATGCGGGGAATTTTAGGAAGCTTAGGTAATGTGGCAGAGCGTCAGGGGTAGAAACAATGAACAGAAGGGGATTAAGTGCTGTAATTCAGTTGTAACGATATTTGGAACTTAAGTGCTCTGAAAAGCGAAGCCGCTTGTTTCGTTCGCTCCAAAGGTTGCGTTCAGACGGGGACCGTGAATCAAGATTATACTCGTCAGATTAGGTAGGCCTAGAGGCACAAAAAGCGTAAATTAATCAGGAATACTGTGTTATTAGTACACATCACTTTCATTGCCAAAACTACCGATTCTCAGGTCATACTCCAGCTTCTCTTTGACCAAAGATATGTTACCGCCGTTGTTTCTGGTTAGACTTTGTTTGTTGTGAGTAATTTTTATAATCTTGTCCCTTTAGCCTAGTTCGTGTGTACTTTTCTGCTAGGTTAGTTGTTTTCCTCCACCTGAACAGGTTTATGTTTATATTTCATGGCCTGCTACGTTGCTTACAGGTAGAAAAACGCCGATTTGTTTGAAAATTCAAAATTAAATGAAAACTACCAGAGATTGATATTCATAATCTTATATCATTAGAAGGGCTATAAACTTCTACGTTTAACCGTATAAAAAAAATTAGGCATTCCCATTTAAAAAAAAATCAAGTTATCGCTGATCGTACTTTCCTTAATTAATCGACCAATTTCTCCAAGCATAAACGTAATTTAAATTTGACAGTCTCATCAAAGCTGACGCATTTTATGCTTAGTAACACGGCAAAGTCACAGCCTTGCAAATTTTATAATCTCTGCGATCTTCAATTTTTTCCTGATATCTACTTATACCGAAAATGATGGTGATTTACACGTAAACGGTTCGCTTTAAGTCCCATGCATGATACATAAAGTTACACTAGAATTCACCAAGGAATCTGAATGTGCAATAATATACGGGGTGTTCAATTTAAAAAACATAACTTTGATACATTTCGTGTTTTTGGGACACCCTGTATAACATCAAAATATTTTTAAAATGTAGCTTGTATGGGTCCCTATCCATCCGAAATTAGTATTTTCTTTTTTATCAAATACTTTAGCCATAATGCTCCGTGTCGAATAACGTGAATAACCCTGTATAATATAATAAATTATAGTATATAATAGGGAGTTATTGAAGACGCTATGCAACAAAGCACTAATAATTACGGCCGTATTTGACATGCATGCGCACTAAGAAAAAATACTGTCTGGTAGTAATAAAGTTAGGGCCTGCCACTATTTATGGACGCCTTGTGTCGCGGCATTGCCAAGGCACTATTTTGACATATGATTCTTGACCATGAAAGCTAGCTAAAAGTCTGAGTGTCTCTTATCTAAGTGCTGCCATCTGCATTTCCCACTTCTAGACCTAGAGCCATCACTCTGGTTTGCTCGTTCGTTTATGTTAAAACCTCGAGCAACTTCCAATCCACACTTCCCTTCTCTTCAGATCACGCTCATAACCAACGAGTATGTTCTGATATCTGACTTAAATCGTAAGTGCTTCTTGTTAAGCAAACAAATAAGTCCACAGTTGGTCTAAAAGTGATACACTACACTGAAGCTTTTGACCAAACTTATTAGGGACGTTTTTATTAAGTTCAGCTTTTAAATCACTATACTTCTCCAGTACCTGACAAAAGAATCACGAGTAATAACTCGAATCATACGAAAGTTGTGAACCAAAGTGCTATGGTTGCGAAGTTCCATTCAAGAGTTGAACTTTGTTCCTAATTTTCAGGTATCCAATTCCAGAGATCAAACTTGGAAGCAACTAGAAGTATATTCGACCTTAGAATGGCTTTGAAGGTCTTGGTGAAGGTCACGATCAAGATTATGATGGGAAGTAAGATTCTCCTCCTCTCTTCCGATTCTATTTCCATAAAAAAATCACCTTGAGCCTCACAGGAACATAAAATCTTCCTCTGTCTCTGTGTTCTGATCAACATTAGGGTTATCAGTTAAAATACTAGTTCAACTTCTAAATCACGACCATGAAAAATACAGGAATTTGGAAACTTGATAGTTAATGGAGAAAAACAAGAAGATAAAGAGAAAGCTGACTGATAGTATATTTTTTAAAGACCCCCGGTATGCCGTTTTCTATTATAAAAATATAAAAATACCCTTATCCTGTAATATCAAAACAAATTATTTTCACTGTCGTTGATCGATATACGTCGCCACAGACGCAAAAAATTCTGTATTCCTCATGATGGCGATCAACATACTGGCTGAAACCATAGGGTATCAATATTTAGCAAGTTCTCAGTTTCTAATAAATACGAAAACGTTAGATTGTAACTACTGAAATTCATTTTTTTTCTATACAACGGCAATTCAACGGTTGTGTTTGAGAGTACAGAATATTAACAAGATTGTTCTTTTATATGATAAGATTTAGAAATAAATGCAGCCCCTCAGCTCTTCTCCTAATACTCAAAATATATTTTCCTTTGAATAAATTAGGTAAAGATGCTTAAACGTGCTCAAATGTTAATTTTTTTACTATGCAGCCGTGCTAGTAAAAATATTCGATAAGTCAATTTTTTACTTGTACGCAGACAAACTTAATTTCAGTTTTCGAAAGATAGAAAAAATATCAAGAGTTCATAGCATTATCAACAATGACATTTTGTAATTTTACAAGTTATTCGTTGTCCCGCTATTAGCAGGACTAATTATAAAATAATGTGTAATTCTACGATCCAGCTGCTCTGGTTATAATGGGTCAAATTCAATTGCAATGAAGTTCGTAGCTTTCAAAACTAACCCGGTAATGTAGGGTTACACCCAGTAGAAATTGTTCCTACTGAAACTATAGTTGATGCCTATCAAGCTCTTTCTCTTCTTTTCTCAGGCCCTCTATGTCCCCAAGTGTACACCTCAAAAAAAATTAGTAAACATCTACAATGGCTAACACAGGTGCATTTTCAGTTTTACTCAAAGCTATAGGTCCTCTCTTTAAAATAAATGTACTAAATATAATACAAGCTTTTTTGGAGGCAAAAGTGTTATAAAATACAGCTGCATTGAAAATCAATCTAGAACCGGTACAGAAATAACTCGATATTTGCAATTTATAACTTTCAAATTATGTCTGTTCAATTTACAATTTTATTGAAACCAATAGCGTATATTGTTCCGTAAATAACATACCGTTCTCTATTTAAATTGAAATCCTACTTTATTGTGTTTTCATATTCGGATTTTGCAGTTCTATGTAGAATTATTGCACTGCGTCACACCTGTCTCCTGTTTATTTTCCGACTTTATACTCTTATATTTTGGGATTCGATAACAATTCATCTTTCCTTAGCATTAAACTCTTGCATGTTCGTATAGTGTTTGAGTTTTACGAGTATTTGAAGAATGTATTTAGGTACTATGCGAAGTCATAGCTTGTCTTATAATTTGGCAACGTCAACATCATGTTCATCCCACACAACTGGAAATCAACAATTATTGGATCTACTTATTTGTAACGATACGTCAATAAATTGCATCCAATTCCCAGATCTCGGCTTTCGAATTTTAGCTAATTATTGATAACAATGACCAAGACTTAAACAAACCCCACACATCAAATAGAACGCATACACCGAAAGTTCGAATTCAAGTTTGCTGCCTTTCGAAATATACAAGGATAAATTTCATGTATGTTTTACGACAAATTGGCGGAATTGCCGAATCATGTGTTAGCCAAAATTTTGCATAAAACGTGGAATCCGCAACGCCGCTGCTGATTATGTGAAAAACGTCTTGCCGGTTACATGTATTAAGGCTGTATCTAATGATCCTATTTTCCATCCTAAATATTGGACAAAAAAATCATCTTTATTTTACTTAATGCAACGATCAAATATTTTCTTACAAATATAGGACAAAGGCATGCGCGTTAGCAGCACAGTCATGTCATTAGTCTGGTGAAATTTATCGTTTCTGTCAAAGTCATTGTCGTGCTGTCAATGAGCCGCTCCACCGCATAGTTCTGATTTTAACATTCTGTGCATATAATCTCTAAACTGTCAATTTTGTGATCCTATTCTAACCTGATAGTTGTGGTTGTTTTTTTTATTTCGAGGACTTGGGCTTGTCGTAGTTTTTTTTGCGAAGAAGGTTATTTTTCGACAAATGGCAAAAACATGCAAACTAAAAGCATTCAGTTTTCAATTATTGTCACCAGCAAAAGACTCTAATTCGTATAGTAATTCAATGCGCAGTTTTACATCCAACTTGCGCAAATAGATAGAACACGTCCTAGATGTTCGAATATATTGGATGTAAAAGTGAGCAATAGCCATCCTGTTTTTTGTCCCATTTTTTGTCAAATATTTAGGATGGAAAATAGGACAGTGACATACAGCCTTTAGGCATCAAAGTTGTTGCCTATTCTGCAGATGCAGCAAACTGAATATATTGTAGGTTGTGTTATTTTGAAGTTAATATAGTGTACTGGTTTAGTCAAAAGGTGATTTTGTCGTTCTTGTTTACCAGAGCTGCATAATAAATTGTCTGTGATTACAGTGGGTTGAAAACAGAGCCAATTGTGGATGCAATAGGGAGAAAACAAAGTAATTTAAATTCTGATAGTAATAAATACCCAGACACCGTCAACAGAGACAGCAAATCTGACCACAAAGGGAGTTAAAATTAATTAACTAACTTTGCAGGAGTGATAAAAGGTTTAGAAATATGTATTTTATTATTATTGACTTTGCAACAAAAAAATGTACAAAAATGTACATTTGTTGTTAGATAGTGATATAACTGGTTTGTCCAATCCGTGGAATATGGAGCAAGATTCGCAAAAATCGCTCATTTCGTGTAATCGGTAAGTGTTCCGTTAATTCATTATAATTTTGCCAATTGCCTGTATTCGACAGTTCCGCAGTTTCAGCGTAAAATCCACATACCAATTAGCATAGGTAACTCAGCTTTCTATTATTTCTTAACTACGATCCTGCTTGAGCAAATGCAAAAGCTTTTCATGGTTCAGAATTTCTCCTATATACAGGGTGAGTTTTTAGTACCGGCTCGGTCGATAACTCCACTACTGTAGAAGATAGCGAAAAAAGTTGAATATAAAAGTTGTAGCCACCGATATGCTCCTTGCTCAGAAAATATTTTGAATTATAAAAGTTGAATATAAAAGTTGTAGCCACCGATATGCTCCTTGCTCAGAAAATGTTTTGAATTATAGAGGGTGATCCATAACTACGTGATGATGCAAACATACATTTTTTTAAATGAGACACCCTATATATTATCTCATTTTTAGATTCTACTAATAATTTTTTTTCTCACAATATAAGGCATTATAACATTATACAGGGTATTTCAAAAGTTATGACCACTTTTATATCCAAATCGCTGTCAAGCGAACGTACTGTATATCAAAAAGTGATGAGTTAAAAATTATTTTTTTTACATGGAAATATTAAAAATATCCTCTAGTTTTAAAATCGGTTGTAAAAAAATCCCGCGACGCATATTCGTATACAGGGTGATGTAGCATGAAAAATCCAGATTTTCTCTTTTTTTTAAATGTAACCCCCAATATTTTATTATACGAAAGAATTGCTTCCAATATGCTCCTTCATCTTCGTATAGCACCTACGTCCGTCAGTTTCCGAGATATTTCGATTTTTCGGTAAATTTAAAATATAGCTCCTATTTGTGTACTGAAATTTATTTATTTTGAGAAAGCACTGTCGAATTTGTTTTTTGTTTAACGAACAACTAAATTATAAGGTCATGATAGTATTTGATGTAGTCAAAACCCTGAATCATTGGGATAATAAAGTCAAGTATGCTGAGGAAACAATTTTGTAGGCGTGATGCATAATTAGCGAGTAGATATATCAGGTAGGCTTTGAAAAATTGACAGTTTTCATAACCTGCTCAATAATTCCGTACTGTGCGGAAAACGGGCTATAAAAATTAATTTTTCCATTGAGGGTATTTAGGAGAATCTTTGAGAAATTGCCTACTTGCCTCTAGAATATATCAACTATGAACAGCAATATCCAGAAAGGAGGCACTCTAAAACTAATGCGTTTGAAAGACTGAAGAATCGCTTTATTTGAACTGTGTCGTTTATTATTTCATAGCTTACCTGATAGATCTGCTTGATAATTATGCATGACGTCTATAAAATTATTTCCTCAGCACACTTGACCTATAATATCTCGTTAATTCAGTGTTTTGACTTGATCAAGTACTATTATGGCCTCATATTTTAGTTGTTTTTTAAGCAAAAATTGAATTTGACTGTATTTTCTCAAAATAAATAAATTTTAGTGGTTAGGTATATTTAAAATTTGTAGAAAAATCGAAATATCTCAGAAGCTAATGAATGCAGCCATAACAAGTGCTATGCAAGGATAAAAGAGCATATTAAAAGAAATCCTTTGTCATAATATTGAGATACGTCTATGGCGTCTGTGTGAGAAACACGAATTTTGTGTGCTCCGACTAAAATTAGCGATTTTACTGTTCTTTTGAGGAAAATAATTATCAGTCATAGTAAAATGTGCATAGAAGGTGTGTAAAAACAATTGGATCTGTTTTTTTACTCAACTGAGTTATTGCTGTGGTAGAATTTGATTAATTCCTGCGAAGATCGTTTATATCCAACAAGTGCAGCGAGTGGATAAAGTAGTGGCCATGGCAAAAACGAGAAGTGCTGTAGATATTAGTACTGAACAATTAATACACAAGGTATGTACCAGTTTTGCTGATCGTTTAGAAGAGAAGATAGATAAGAAGTTCCAAGTATTTCACGAAAAATTGGAAGAGTTATCGCAATCTTTTAATAAACTGGAACAGTCCGTATCTGCAAATAAAGTCTCAATAGATAAACTAAATGATAAAAGTAACATCTTTGAGCTAAGCATGAAAAAAAACTCAATACGTATTTTGGGCCTCCAGGAAAAGGATAATGAAGACTCAGTAGCTGCTGTTATTGATTTTTTCAATGTCCTGGGGATTAACTGTACTAAATTAGACATTGACATGGCGTTCAGAATAAATCATACTTCCACAAGTAATGCTAACCGTCCAAAAGTCATGCTTGTAAATTTAACAACTAATCACAAGAAGACTGAGGTATTGGGAGTAAGAAGAACCAAGTTAAAGGATTTAAATGTGGCAATATATGATGACCTCACACATGAAAACTACCAACTGCTGAAGAAAGCCAAGCAGAAGCTGGGAGGTCGTAATGTATGGTCAGTTGCGGGGAAAATTTACGTCAAATGCGGTGATGAAAAACGACTAATTCGTTCTGACGTGGACTTGTTGCGATTCTGACCAGGACTTTATCGATGCGGTTGTATACAATTTTACCTTCATTCTTGCTTACTTTGTATATGGACCCTCTTTTTGCTAATCTCGAGTTTCGTTGAAATTCCAATGTAATGTTTCATTTATATTTACCACTGGTATATTTTTATTTCGTCGTATGGATTTTGGAATAATGATTATGTATGAATATTTTTTTCTTTAAGTAGACTTACAATCAGGATATAATTTTTTCTTCCTGATAATAACGACTGCTTTTTATTACATTTAGTTGAATGTGGATATTATTTTCTTTAAACTTATATTTGATGGAGCCACAAAAAAAAATGTGTTTAGATGTGTCATTATGACAAAAATAGTGTGAAATTTGTACATTTTAATATCCGATCATTGTCTACTGGATTTGATCTTTTTTCGGAATTTTTATTACATGCTAACTATACTGTTGTAGGCTTATCAGAAACTTGGTTACATTGCGGCATTTCGGACTCTACATTTAATATACCTAACTATACATTGGTGAGAGCTGATAGAGAAAGTCGAGGCGGAGGTGTTGCTTTTTATTTGAATTCTGCACTAAAATTTGCTAAAGTGAACATACCGTATGATTGCGATTCGCTGGAGCATCTCTGGGTAAGCGTCAAAATGGGAGGTAAGCGCATTTGCATGGGTACTTTATACCGACCTCCAAATACAAACATACATACCTTTTTTAATGATCTAGAAAATATATTAGTATGCTTAAAAACCGAGTATGACTTTATTTTATTTGGAGGGGATCTTAACATTGATGTAAGTAATCTTACAAGCTACTACACTCGTCAGTTGACTTCACTTTTGACTAAATATGGTTTAAATCAGGTGGTTGATTGCGTTACGCGCCCATCCAGTGGTAGTGTACGAGATTTGTTGATAACATCCGACTTGGATTGTATACTTGAACAGCAAGTTCTTAAAATGGATGATATTTCAGATCACTGTTTGGTAGAGTGTTCAATTAATTTTAACTATGCTAAGAGTTTGCCAACCTATAAAACTTACAGAAATTTTTCAAACTTTGATTCAGGGAGTTTTATTAATGATTTGTATAGTATAAGCTGGTCAGATATGCATAGCTTGACAGATATTAATAACATTGTAGCATTTTGGAATGAAAAATTGAACTATCTTTTTGATAAACATGCTCCAATTGTTACAGCTAGAATTACGAAACGCCCTGCACCATGGTTGACTAGTAATATCAAGTTTATGCAAAAGCTCAGAGACAAAGCCTTATTAAAGTATAGGAAACTGAAAACAGAAACAGCTTGGCAGTACTATAAAGATTTGAGGAACCTTGTTAATGTTTCTATTATTGCAGAAAAAAAAAGCTTATTTGCAGTTCAAATCAAAACAAAATACTAAAGAGTTTTGGAAAGCTATCAACTATTTAAACATTTCTGATAAAAATTGCAATAAACAATGTGAATTTAGCGCTGATGAATTAAATAACAACTTTGTCGATAATGTACCTTCTCTGATAGACAGTGATGATCAAACTACGTCCAAATATGATGGCTGCCTGTTAAATGTTAGTGATGCTTTTCACTTTACTGAAGTGTCGGTTGAAGATGTGGAAAAGGAGCTACATGGTATTAAATCTAATGCAGCTGGATTTGATGGAATTGACTTAAGAATGCTGAAACTAATTTGTCCATATTTAGCGCATATCATTACATTCATTATTAATTTTTGTCTATTAAATAATGTATTCCCAGATAGCTGGAAAACTTCCAAAGTAATACCTGTTGCAAAAAATAAAAATCCTACTGAAGCTTCTCATTTCAGACCAATAAGTCTTTTGCCAGTTATTTCGAAAATCTTGGAGAAGATTGTGGCTAATCAATTAAAAATTTTTTTAGAAAAGCATCATGTTCTGCCCCCAGTACAGTCTGGCTTTCGTTCAGGGTTCAGTACAACTACTGCGTTAGCACACGTTACTGATGATATTTTTAAAGCATGTGACAGAAAACTCAGCACTTGCCTTGTATTACTAGATTTCAGCAAAGCGTTTGATACTGTTTGTCACTCTCTACTGCTTAAAAAATTAAGATTTTTTGGGTTAAGTGATTCGTCAGTAACTTTTTTTAAGAATTATCTGTCCAACAGATATCAAAGAACTATTGTAGGTAATGATATTTCAAATCAAAGGGCAGTCAAGAGTGGTGTACCTCAAGGCAGTGTATTAGGCCCGCTTCTTTTTTCAATTTATACAGCAGATATTGGCCACCAACTCGAGTTCTGTACGATGCACCAGTATGCTGATGATACTCAAATTTATTATTCTTTTAAAAAGGATGACGTACTCATTGCCTCCATGAGAATTAATTCTGACTTAAAGTATATCACTAAATTTGCAAAATCTCATAATTTGGCCATAAACGAGTCTAAAACCGAGTTAGTTTTATTTGGCGCTGCTTTAAATACTGATTCCTTCAAAATTGTCTTAAACAATTCTATACTTAGTTCATCAGAAACTGTTAAGAATTTAGGTCTCTATATGGCTAATGAACTCAAGTACACTTCGCATGTGAATAAATTGTTACAAAAAAGTTATTTAATGTTAAGAACTTTGTACAGGCATAAAAATGCATTTAACACAAAACTTAGATTACATCTTTGTGACTCTCTTATTTTGTCAACAGTATCTTATATGGATATAGTTTACTGGCCTGCTCTCACGCAAAAAGACAAATGCAGTCTACAAAAGCTTCAAAATTCATGTATCAAATTCTCTTACGATTTAAGAAAGTATGATCACTTTAGCGAATTTTTTAAACAATCTAACTGGCTAAATCTTGACGAACGCTTCAAACTACATTTGCTTACTTTAGTGTATAAAATAAATAAGAATAGAATACCTAGGTACCTCTATGCTAAATTAGTCAAAGGTTCTGATACTCATTGTCTCAACACTAGGTACCGTGAGTTTTATACGGTTCCCTCGCACTCTTCAGCTCTATTTAAGAAATCATTCACCTATAACTCTGCTTTGTTATTTAATGAATTGCCTCCACATATAAAGTGTTCAGAGTCTATTTCTGCATTCCGACAAAAGGTCAAAACCTATATCGTGTCTCTACGCAGCTCTTAATCGTACATATGTAATTCTTATTACTACTATTATTTTTTTTATACTATTGTTAAGACACTATTTACAATATCTGTTCTTTTTCCTCTCTCTGTTTCGCTGTTGGGGGTTGCATGGAAGAGCAACATAGTTGAATGCCGCCTCCCATTCTGCAATATTTTACTAAGTTTTGTAACATTAGTAAAAATAAGGACACATTATTATTATTATTATTATTATTATTATTATAAAATATTGGGGGTTACATTTAAAAAAAGAGAGAAAATCTAGATTTTGCATTCTACATCGCCCTGTATACGAATATCCGTCGCGGGCCTTTTTTATAGCCGATTTTAAAACTAGAGAACATTTTTTATTTATCCGTGTAAAAAAGTGATTTTTGTTTCATCACCTTTTGATATACAGTACGTTCATTTGACAGCGATTTGGATATAAAAATGGCCATTACTTTTGAAATACCCTGTATAATGTAACAATACCTGATATTGGAAGAACGGAAATCATTAGTAGAATTTAAATATGGAATAATATACAGGGTGAGTCAAGCTCAACGCCTCGGACTCTTGTGACTAAACGATACCACTCTTCGAAAAATCAACTTTGCAAATGTATGTAGGTCGAGTTGGACTACATTTTAAAAATAGTGACTTTTATACAGGGTGTCCAATAAAAGCGTGACATATCAAAGTAGATATCCTTCACAATTTAAAAAAGCTGTCATCACTCCTGTTTACAAAGCAGGCGATAAAACAGAGGTTAGCAATTATAGACCAATATCTGTGATATCAAGCTTATCAAAAGTAATTGAAAAACTACTCTCTACTAGGATACAGGAATATCTAACTAAATATAATTTATTACACGTAAATCAATTTGGATTTACAAATGGTAGATCTACATCAGATGCAATTTTGACGGTAGTGAATGAAATCTATAGAAATATGGATGAGAAAACACCCTCCATTTGCATCTTTGTTGATTTACAAAAAGCCTTTGATACAGTGAATCATAAATTACTTCTAAGCACATTAGAAAGACTTGGATTTCGTGGGATAATGCATAATTTGCTCGAAAATTATCTATCTGATAGGCCACAATCCGTGAGGGTAGCTAAATCATTAAGTAAGGAAATGTTTGTTAAGTGTGGTGTTCCACAAGGGACAGTTTTGGGACCACTTCTATTTAATATATATTTAAATGACCTCTTCCAAATTGATTGTGTTGGTAAAATAATCAGCTTTGCAGACGATACGGCCATACTGTATAAAGAAAAAGATTGGGATAAGCTAAAAAACATTATTGAAAACGACTTTATCAAAATTATTCAATGGCTTACTCAAAAAAAATTGACAATAAACTTTTCTAAAACACACTTTTTACCATTTACTTCCTATTCTAAATATTTACCTTCTTTCGACAATATTACATTAAACATAAATAATAAGAGAATAAAAATTGACAGATTAAACAATATAAAATATCTAGGAATATATTTAGACTCACACTTGCGTTGGGATGTACATATTAATAATCTATTAAAAAAATTAGATTTGTTTCATATAAGATAAAATTACTAACGAACATTTTAACAGAAAAGCATTTACGTACAGTATACTATGCATTAGTTGAAACCCATCTCATTTATGGTATATTGGCATGGGGTGCTGCATGCACAGTATATATGAATGATTTAGATATCCTCCAAAAATCTATTTTAAAATCTATATTTAGAAAACCAAAACTGTATCCTAGTGACGATTTATTTAGGGAAACTCTGATACACGATATAAGGCAACTCTATTTCTTACATGCCATCACTCGTTACCACAAAAATTTAAATAAAGAAGATAACATCAAACACAGTCATAATACAAGATATAAATTACACGCAAAAGACATACCCAAAACGAGAAAATCAGTTATGCAGAAATCATATATCTATTTGGCGCCAAAACTTTATCAAAAATTACCTAACGATATAAAGGAATTACAGTCAAATAAACGCTTCAAAAAATGTCTCAAAGAATGGTTAAGTGCAGTAGAGAGGAAAGAAATACATAAATTAATAAATAAATCGTATTATAACTAAATCCGCATGTAATCTAATAATTTTATTAAAAAAAATCATTCAAGTTATTCATAAACATATTTATCTTGTACATATATGTAAGTATATGTTTATATCATTTATGTACACTAATTCGTCCATGTACAGGCCTAGACCTTCTATGGATGTAAACATTTATTTACTCATTTTTTTTTTCTCAATGATTTGTTTTTTATATGTAACTTGAGAGTAAATAAATATTATTATTATTATTATTATTATTATAATGTACGTGGAATCGCTGTTTGTATTATAATTTGGCAACGTCAACACCACGCTCATCCTATGCAAATTATTATCGCTGTATTTGTATTTGTACTAAACGGCAAATAACTTTCATCTAATTCCCAAGCTCCGACTTTCTACACTCAGCTAATTGACTATTATGACCGGAACAGCCCCCGGACGTCAAATAAGGCTGTTTTCGTATAAGTAGGAAACCCTGTTACTCTGATGCTGACGTAACCTCAAATCCTTTAAATAAACAGCAGTTTGTAGAATGCGTACATTAACCATTTTTTACATTGAAGTTAAAAGGCACCAAAGGATCAATTTTAAGTTAGCAATTATTAGCACATGTAATCAAGATAAGTTTACCATTTGAACGCTCGTTATTTGTCTCAGATTTACTTATAGTCGTATTTTCAGCTCAAATTTTTATTGTTCTTATAACTAGCCTCCGCCCTTGGCAGCAAAAGCATTATATGGTGTTTAGAGTATTTTGTATACCTGATGTAAACCTGAAACTTAGACTACGAATGCTGAGGTGTTGTGTCTTTTCGACTCTGCTATATGGTGCCGAGGCTTGGACGCTTAAGAAGGCAGAAATGGATAAACTGGAAGCTTTCGAAAGATGGTGTTATAGAAGAATGCTGAGGATCTCTTGGACTGATAGTGTCTCAAATGTGCAACTACGGCAGAGAATCCAAAAAGAGGAAGAAATTGTTAACACCCTCAAAACAAAAAAACTACCTTGGTCATGTTATAAGAGGACCCAAATACACTCTGCTACAAAATACTATGGAAGGGAAGATCAAGGGCAAGAGAAGCCAAGGAAGAAGAAGAACCTCGTGGCTGAAAAACTTAAGGGATTAGTTTGGGATGACATCAAATCAACTATTTAGAACAGCGGCAAACAAAGTTAGAATTGCCATGATAACATCCAACCTCCGCTAGGAGATGGAACTTGATGAAGAAGAAGAAATATACCTCAAAGGAATTCCAGGGCTGTACCGCGCCAAACTAGTTGATAATTTATTATACGAACCTCTAACGTCTCAAAACCTATGAGTTATGGGTATAGTTCAATATATTCAGATACTCTATGCGAAACCATTATATGTGTTATAATTTAGCAACGTTAACACCATGTTCAACCCACACACATAAAAATAATTTCTTAGATGGAGCACAGATGCTTTAATTCAAGTAGACCATAACTTCCTATACGCGCAAAGTTATGCTAATCTTAAAGTGAGAATACGATATCTTTGACCATATAAGGGTTACATTGAGAAAATATCTTCAATGAAAAACTGGGAAATTCTTGATAGTAAGAATACCAAAATCTTAAATCAAGCATATGGTAATCTTGACCGAAGTATTTCATAATCTTGACTGAAGCATTTCATAATCTTAACTGGGAGCATTTCATAAACTTGACGCAAGTAGCTCAACCTTATACTAAAATTGTGATATTCTTGGATGAGGAATCCAATAGTATTAATGTGAGCAACTCTTCTATGAGCATGTAGAAATTTTTCTGGAGAAATAGTTCTGCAAAATTTCTTAAATCACATTTAATATACTTAGTACTTATCTAGGAACACCTGAGTCAGGCCTTCGCATCCCAATTTTTTTAATAGCTCATTCATGGTTGGATAGATCCAGTGATAAGGAAGCTGATGGGAACTGGGACGCGACTCAAATGGCGGTGGACCAGCACTACCGGCAGATTCGATGACTGATGGTTGACGGTGGCAATGGCAATTTATTTAACAGTTTGACTAGATACTATTATGTGCTATTATGCAGGATCCAGGATGCAGGTATTACGCTACGGTGCTAAAGACGGCGGCGAATGCGACAATCCGAAATCCGAAAACCGATAATGGCGGCGCGGTCGCGGACGGGCAACAGGCTGTTGAGTAGAGAGGATGGCGAGGTTAGAGTTGACCAGTGACAACGCTGCGCGCCTGCGCACTCCGACGTTGGTAGACTTCAAATAAATGATTTACTTGATACAAATATAGGGTGTGCTTGTGAAACAGCGTTCATTTTCAAACCAAGATTATCATATTGTAAATGAAGGTTCGCATTTTCAAGCTGTCTATATTCTTGATAGAGGTAAACTGGACACCGCTGGAAAAAATTATAATCTTGATATAGAATTATGAAATATTTGTTATTAAATTATTATAGCCTTGGTTGCAAAGAAAATTATATTTTCTTTCGGAGCATATTTCTCTAAAATAAGTATATAAATCAAAAATATATTATTCTTGATAGAAATTTTTTATAATTTTCTCATCAAATATTCTTTCTTAGAGTGAGAACCGATATTCTTGTTGTGAGTATGTATTTACAAGAATCTCACAATTTTTGACTTGAGAATTTCTTTTTATGTGTGCACGTAAATCAGTATTTACGATTGCACATTCATACGTATTACTACTGTTTATTGTTCTCCCCCTTAGCCTTCTTTCTTGGGCACAGCCAAAAGCTTTTTATAGTGTTCAGAGTTTAAACGTATCTCAAAGGCATGCATACCGAACCAAGCTACTTTAATCGACTTTTCATATGACTGACAGGGTGAGTTATCTTGATCAAAAATCATATTTTTCTTCTTCAAATGGGGCCGATTTTTATCCTTCAGATGCTCCCAAAACACTACGTAATAATTGCTGTGATTATCTGGCCCTTTCCCAGACTCCAGAATATTGACGCTATAACCTTGCCAGCCGATTATTGCATTTTTTTAACGCTTTGAAGTAGGTTCTTCACGTGTAGTTCACTCGGGCGACTGTCGATTGAACTGTGGAGTGTAGTGGTGGAGCAAGTTTCATCCATTCTAGAAGTGCATTTAAATTGAAGCGAGCGAGTGAAAGAACGAATTTGTTAGGGTCCGATTTGACTCGTTGGTGTTCTCTTGTTTCGTTGTTTGCTGTCGACTAAATATGAACAAAAATTTGCATTCGTTGACGTTTCGTGTTGTGTGTTACTAAAACCATGACAAATTGATGCTGCTTGTTTCATCGTCATGGCAGAACTTTCAACAAAAAAGGAAGAAAATGTCTCTCACATTCTGCGGGACGCCCTGTATGTGAACGAAGCTCAATATACATATTTAGATACTCTATGCTTCACTATTTTTGCGATAATTTGGCAACGTCAACAGCATGTTCATCCCTCGCAAATGAGGAGTAACGGTTGTATCTGTATTTATACTGAAAGGTAAACAAATTTCTAATTTCTAACCTTCACTCTCAGCTAATTGATGATCGTGATTGGAACAACCCCCGGTCGTCAAATATAGCCGTTTGCGTGAAAGTAGGAAACACTTGTACTCTGATTTTGACGCAACCGCGAGTAAATACCATAGAGCCTTTAAAATAAACAGCAGTCTGTAGAAGGCGTACACTGGCTATTTGCTGGTTAAATAAAGCTAGACTCCGCCAGTTTAATGATTTTCATTTAACATGTATTTTATTGGCAATAAAGACAGTGTATTATTATTCTGACTTTCTAGGTTTCTCTCGCATTACTGCGGTAGCAACAAGTGTTGACGGGCTATGCCAAGTCAACACCTGAACTATTATTGATCTGAACTTAACTTAAAAGGGATCATACGGGTCCTCAGGACTTAGGGTGATTGGAGGGGTGGGTGGTTGCAAAACTCAAAAATTTATTGTATTCATAATAGTCTGTCTATTGACCCGAGATGGAAAGACCTAGCGGGATAATACACTTTTTTAGGTCCATCCGAACATTGCCTTGCCTGTTACAGAAACCAAGCGACTTAGAATTTTCTGATGTACTCATTGGATGAGTATTTCTTTAGGTCGTTCTCTATTGTATAGCGAGGTAATTATTGATTTGATTTTAACGACATTTTGATACAGTATTACTACTTTGGTGAAGATGAAAAACGCGTATGATTTTTAGAAATCGTGACAGTTTTAAGGAATTTTAGGGGTTCGCGATCATTTTCTACTTTTTCCAGTTTTACTTCCCACACCGATAGGTAAAGTGACTATTGTGATCGCGAAAATTTTCGATTTTGAGGTAATACATTTTTTGGGCGTTTTATGATGTCTACATTAACGAAAATCCGCGTCACTCATTTCCGTCGGTGTGTCTGACGGTCTGTCGGTTTGTCTGTCGGTCTCTCTGTACGCGTTTTTCTAGCCACGTAGTCTCAGTGACCGCTGCATTGATTGTGATGAAATTTGGGCAGCGACATGCTGCGGGGCCGTAGTAGGTAATGTTCCTATAATTTTGAAAATCGATACATGGGCAGCGGAGTAATTAGCGAAGAACAAAAAAATTTAAATATTCCTCAAACTTTGCTTCAAGGTGTTTTAGGAGTTCCTGATCATTTTCTACTTTTTCTTGGATGGGGGTGAAATTGGGGTGATTGGGGGGCAGGGGGGTTGTAAAACTAAATATGTTTTATTCATAATAGGCTGTCCACTAACTTGTGAAAGAAAGGCCTAGCATCATAAATCACTTTTCTAGGTCCACTCGAACATTACCTTGCCTATTACAAAAGCCAAGGGACTTAAAATTTTCTGACGTACAGATACGAGTATTGCTTTAGCTCGTTCTGTATTGTGTAACCTGGAATTGATTTTAATGAAATTTTGATACAGTATTATTACCGTAGTGGGAACGGAATGCGTATGGTTAATAAAAATCGTGTCAGTGGCGGCGCAGCTGTAAGAAAAACTAAAAATATAAAAATAGCTCAAACTTCGTTTTTGTACGATTTGGGAGTGCATGACCGTTACGCTTCATCCGGTTGAAGCTTGCAGAATAAAGGCTGTGTCGTCATAGTTACTACAGAGATGCAAGGAGCTACTTACGAGAGTGTCGATGTTGGATGTATTTTTTTTTTTTTCTTGAGGACGGCTGGGTGATGGTTTGGTTGCAAGGGCATCTCAGACTCTCATGCAATGGAAAAATAATGAAATGCTATCACCGTTATGTGTGGGATGTACAGAGTCAATCAATTTAATTACATTTTTTCATACTATTCTCAAACATCTCACATTCTGAAGGATGCCCTGTGCATGATAGTAAAGTTCAATTTATCTGGATACTCTATCCGAAGTCACTATTTGTGTTATAATTTGGCAAGTTCAACACCATGTTCATCCCACGCAAATGAGGATTAACGATGGCATCTGTATTTGTACTGAAAGGTAAACACATTTCTAATTCCCATCCTCCACTCTCAGCTAATTGACGATCACGACGGGAACAACCCCCGGTCGTCAAGCATAGCTGTTTGTGTGAAAGTAGGAAACTCTTTTACTCTGATTGCGAGGTAACCGCAAATCTCATGCAGTCTCTAAAATAAACAGCAGTTTGTTGAACGACTGCAACTTAGCAGACGCAGGAAATCTGCAGGTATATATTTGGTGTATATACCACAGCATAGGTAATCAAAATGAGTTTATCTTGAAGGATATTTTGCTTTCACGTGTACGCATAGTCTCTTTACAACTTAACTTTCTATTGCTACGTACAAGATGTTGAAGATTTAGGGCCTTCGATTATTAATTAATATTTTTAGGTTTTTTTTGCCAAATACTCCTCAACCAATGCATGATTTTCAAAAAAAGCAACATTACCTGCCATGATCTCATAAGATATCACTTGCTAAACTATTAATATATCGAAATAGATGCAGCTGTTACGAAGTTCACGATAACAACAGTTCATTGTTCCTAAAGAACTCAACATCAATCGTTATTCTCAAAGTAAATTTCAACCCAATTTTGCGGCTGATAATATGAATGAAAAATTAAATAGTTCGCTGCTTGGTGCTAGCCATTGAATGGACTAGTATCATGATTTTGACTGAGTATGGCATAAGGACCTGATATTTTCCGCGATTTTTTGGGCACGAGAAAACCGACTTAGGCTGCGTTCCACCAGAGATGTGCCAGGATGTGTTAAGAGAAATGTGTCTTTAACCAACCGATAGAATCGCTTAAATTAGCTCGCCTGGCTCAGTACAGCTCTGGTGGAAACGGCTCAGCGGAACGAGGTTTTTGTACGTAAAAAACAGGGCATTTTGGCGAGAAATGTGTGCTAGGAATGTATTTAGTGAGATGTGTGCTAGAAATGCGTTGCGAAGGATATGTGCTAGTGATGTGGGCGAGAGATGTGTGCTGTGGATGTAGGTGAACAAAGAGAAAAATCTAAAAAGAGTCCACTATACATCCTCGCAACGCCCATCTGCACACCGTTTCCCTTGCAACCAAATAATTGCCAGTCCCTCCTCCCTAAAACAGTCTTATGCCGCTAGGTCTTTCCTTCACAGGTCAATGGACAACCTATTATCAATACTACAAATTTTTCAGTTTTACAACGCCCCACCCCCCAACCACCCCAATTTCACCCCCACCTAGGAAAAGGTAGGAAATGATCAAGAACCCCTAAAACACCTAAAAACGAAGTTTGAGTTGTTTTCATACTTTTAGTTTTTCATTATTGCTACGCTGTCACTAACACGATTTTTAACAAACATACGCGTTTTACATTCCCACCACGGTAATAATACTGCCTAAAAATTTTATTAGAATCAACTAGAATCAATTTAGTAGTGTCCACGCTCAAAATACAAACGACCTAAAGCAATAAATACTCGTATGTATACAAAAAAAATCCCTTAGTTTCCGTAATAGGCTAGGCAATGTTCGGATGGACTTAAAAAGGTGATTTATGTCGCTAGGTCTTCCTTCACAGGTTAGTGGACAGCCTATTATGAATACAAACATTTTTCAGTTTTTCAACTCCCCACCCCTCAACTACCCCCATTTCACCCCCACACAAAAAAGCGCAGAAAATGATCAGGAACCTCTAAAACGCTTAAAAACGAAGTGTTTTTATATTTTTAGTTTTTTTATTATTTCTGCGCCGCCACTGACACGATTTATAAAAACTATACGCATTTTGCATCCTCGCCGGGGTGGTAGTACTGTGTCAAAATTCCATTAAAATCAATTCAACTGTTTCCTCGATACACAATACAGAACGATCTGAAGCAATGGTTTCGGATGGACCTAAAAAGTTGTTTATGTCACTGGGTCTTCCTTCACAGGTCAGTGGACAGTCTATTATGAAGTAACAAATTATTCAATTTTACAACCCCCCACGTCCCAACCACCCCAATTTCACCCCCACCCAAATAAAAGAAAATGATCAGGAATTCCTAAAACGATTAAAAACCAAGTTTGAGCAATATTGTTTTTTGTGTTTTGCTAATTACTCCGCCGCTCATGCACCGATTTTCAAAATTACCTACTACGACCCCACAGCATATCGCTACCCATATTTCATCACAATCCATGCAGCGGTTGCTGAGCTTACGTGGCTGGAAAAACGCGTACAGACAGACCGACAGACAGACAGACGGAAATGAGTGACGTGGATTTTCGTTATGTAGACATCATAAAACGCCCAAAAAGTGTAGTCTCTCAAAATCGAAAATTTTCGCGATCACAATACTCCCCTCACCTATCGGTGTGGGAAGTAAAAACCATGGATTTTGCGACAGCATGCAGTACTTTCAGCACTGTTGCTTCTTACGGTTTGGCAGTTTTCACAAGATCTATCCAATTTGTTTTTTTTTTGTGGTCTTGACAGTAAAACTCCTGATATGATTGCGAATTTTTATTTAGAAAATGGTTATTAATATACAGAGACGGGTGTGCAACATGCACGACATGCATCATATGATTTTCTAGGTATCACGACCGAATTTGGTGTCAAATCTGATCAAACAAATTGAATCGATGAGTTAGACAACCGTACATGTCCAAAATTGACATTCCGAGAAAATCAATAAAAACCTTTTAACTTTAAAACTTCTAGATATATGCTATTGGCATGCATAGAAAAACTTTAGATCTGTTGCTTAGCAATGTATTTTTGATAATAGTTTTCCAGAAAATAGAATGGTATATCACTGACAGATAAAAATATCTAAAGGACATGTACGGTTTTTGAACTCAATCCCGAATAAGAAAAAACAGGTGAAATTTCTTCGCTTTATTCAATATTTGTTGAAATTATAAAGGAAAAATACAACATCAAAACCGTTAGCTCGGTCATTCTAATCATCATTTTCCGCATTTGTCGTTTTCCATGATGTAACATGGTAATAAAATTCCAATGTTTCACCTTGGATGTGATGCATTACCTTCTTGATGTCTGCGATTTTTTTCTCATTGATAGGTACAGGATCTTTATAGGCCCCATTATTGGGGAGGGGTGGACTTTCTTTGTGTTCTTTCAGCAATTTGAAAGTATCGCAGTGTAAACCATCTATATATTCCCACGTTTTTACATATCCAGGACTGGAACTTTCATATAAGAACTGCCTGTAGTTTGACACCGCAAAAGTTTCTCTCTTGGAACCAACACCTCGATTCAAAGTACTACACGTTTTCTTATAGTAGTCTGGCCACCAGTTTTTGAAATCAATAATATCGGAGTATCGAAGCTGCTTCACAGTGAATGGTTGCTTTTTTCTGGAAGTTAGTATCATGTCCTCATATTCTTCTGGAATATAGATTCTATCATGCTTTCTGAAACTCCGCTTTACACAGCCAAAATCTCGGTCGCAGGGCAGAAATGAATGGCCTCTTATCGGGAAGTAGTGATATATCTTTTTGAATCTCTTAGTTGCCTGCAATGCCAAGAGAAAACGGACCATAGTTTGATTCCGGTTCTGCCCGGCACATCCATCGGAAAACAAGTGGAGTTCAGTGATTTCAGGGGGTATATGATTCATTATGTAATCATTGAGGAATGTGCACACTTCATTAGGTCCTTTATGACCTTGGCCTTCATGATAAGTGTAAAAATGACCTGTATTCTCTTTTATATTATGTATTTGGAATGCGTATACCCAGAGCTGCCTATAATAAAAAATTTCTTGGACTGGAATATGTGGCAGTGGCATATTCTGCATGTAGTCAAAAGCCAGTCCCATTACATCTGGTCGTTCAGTACACAGGGTTTGTACCTCTTTAATTTTGTTATAAAACTTCTTCGCACGTCTTTTATGAACCATTAGTTCCGCTGCAGCTACCCTCTTTGCATTATCGTTAAGGTTAACATCTCTTAGCCTAGTTCCATGTCTTTCGCACTCTGAGCATACATCAACCTGTGGTCTCCCAAATTTTAGATTGAAGTTTTCTTTGAAATACTTCAGATAGAATTCGTATTTAACTAGGTTTTCCAACTCCGGATACTTATTGACAAAAAGGTTATGCATTTTCCTCACATCCAAAGATGCGTCTAAATAACGAATGGTTTTGGAGGAATAATGCGAAACTTTTACCGGAAAGGCATCAATGTGCTTTTTAATTTTCTGTGTCCACTCATCGCATATTGCACGAGGTCTATTATTATGTCTTCCTCTGAGATCCTTTGGAGATTTAGCTGCCAAAAGTAGAGTGTTCAGGCGTTGAACTTGCCAATGTGTTATAGCATGAAGACTTATGAATGCCTGTTTGCACACAGGAATTCGATTGGGGCCTTTCATAACAAAGTAAGAAAAGTTTGATTTCCTTTCTTGTTTGTTTTCTGCACCTCTTATACGATGTCTCTGAATTGGTCTGACTTCCATGAGTCCCTGCAGATATGTATCTTGCTCATTCTTCGTTGTACGGTTGTATAGTTTTGACATAACATCTTTCTTTTCTTCTTCAGTGAACTGTTGCATACATTTTTGCGCACATCTGAAAAACAAGACAGCTACTTTAATAGTTGCGCCAAGAACGTAAACGGAATGGGATAGGGATCAAGGGGTTTTGACTAAAATAGTTGGACCCGAACATTTCAAGAAACTAGTTGAAAAGCGTTTTGAAACTACGCTTGCAAATACATTAACATTTACTTATTTCTTTTTATAATGATTAATATAAGTATATAAGTCGATAAAGAAAAAAGAAAGATGCTTATCATCTGGCGATAGTGTGTAATACCCCGCTATGTGTGCGACTGCCATAATTCAAGCCAAACTTGTAAATAGGTTTATCTTACCTACATGCAGGTCCAACAGTCCTCGCATCAACCTTTTTTCCCTTCGTAGAAACATATGCCTGCCCTTGCACACGTGCTGTTTTCACTGCGTTGTGTTTCCAACTAGCGACATTCCTTTTTCTTTTCCTGCTACCACTACTAGTATTGCCAACTTCTCCACTATCACTGGATGACATAATTTTACTTGAAGTTTAAAAAAAAAACAGAATATCTGCCTACTTAACACCTACACACGAAGCGTACTGTGTGCTTGTAAACAAACAACTGAGAACTGACCATTATGAATCGCTATTTTGCTGCTGAGATGAAAAACCGTACAAGTCACGGACATGTACGGTTTTTCTCCTCATTTGACTGGAGCATACAGCGAAACTGCGTTAACGGCTGCGTATTTAGTACGGGTCTTATGCTCAGTCGATGCAGAAACACATTTTAAACGAAATGGCTATCTTACTTTGAAATGTCAAATTTTGGACTTGTACGGTTTTCGAACTCACCGATTCAATTAGAGCAGGCTCTAAATACATGAGGTAAAAAATAATAGACGTCAAATTTCTGTTTGATACTTGTCAACTTTAACCACGACCTAGATCCATCATTAAAACCATGGATTTGTTGCTTATGTAAAACGGGTATAAGAACCAGGAATTATAAAACTATTTCTTAAGGTGAAAGAGAATGTCGATTTATCCGCGTATAGAAGTATGTCACAAAACAAAGAAGTTTCTGAAATATACCTCTCACGCGTGGATATGAAATTTTTCAATGGAAGCCAGGTCCTTGAAAAATTAGCGCACATAATTCAGCAACCACGCCGTCAGAATACAATTAGTTTTTTGTAGTACATGTCCGTGCTCTCTAGATGTCATATTACATCCGTGCACAAGATAGAAGTCCAAATAAATGGCCTTTCCTTCCTGTCGTGCAGTGCAAATATTATCATTTCAGTTTTAAAACAACATTTACCGCTGGCCATTTCCTACATACAGTGGTGTAACAAGTTGCTCTATGCAAAATTAGTCTTAGATAAGGCTAATTCCTTACACCTGTAAGTACAAGACTAGAATGAAATATGACCTGGTTATCAATAAATTCTACAGTCGTTTTTCAAAAAATCAGCTCTCCACCTCTTTAATTTACTTCCACTATAAATTAGGAAAGTTGCATTTGTTAACGCACATTTAGTAACTTCCTGAAAAGCTTTATTTATAGTTTCTTTAGGTATCCGTGGTCGAACTTTCTCCATCTGTTAGTGATGAAAACAAAATCAAAGTAGCCGTAGTTAAGCTTAATTCAGATGCACACGACATCCGACGATACGACAGTACGAAACTGTTCCTATTGGTTGAAATATTCAAAATGATGTCAAATCAAAATATTTCAAACATTATGTCAAAATTTGTAGCATTAAGAATTATTCTCACTTTTTGATGAATACCTAAGGAGCAGTACTAGTATTGGTCTATGAAGATTGAAGACGAATGCAAGAAGAGCAAGGGAATATCTATGAGCAGACCAATCAGACAGTGAGAAGCGAGAAAATGCGGCAATGAATCAACGACGCGCAGCTCATAGGTTAGCAAAATTTTGTGTTATGTATTTTCATTTGCTTAGACCTCATACAAGGCGTAGCCTTCGAGGTAGCTGGATTTGTACAAAGAATACAAATAAACAAAAAAAAATAAACAAATAAATAGGAACAGTTTCGTACCTTCGTTTTGTCGGATGTCGTTTGCATCTGAATTAAGCTTTAGGTACACTGGCTACCGTTTTCCAGGTAGAAATAGCCACAATTCTGGAATGCGGCAGAATATGCATATAACATAGATAAAGAATACAGAAAAAAATATCTACGTAAAGACAGAGAGCCGTGCGCCTCAGATGACTTTGGCAAGAACCACTATACTTCAACAATATTTGCCATAATACCCTTAGGATACTGGTGAAGACTGACACGGGAACATTATCTTGGATTCCTAGTCACATAGGAGCGGGCCGTAATAAGAGGGCCTACAGCTGTACCAAGGAAGGCGCAGAACTCGCTCTCATCGAGCCAGACCCAGCATACAACATGGTACGGACGTCTGTCACCAGATGGGTGTCAAATGGGCATCAACAGCGCAGTAGACCTTCGTGTTCTAATGGCGCTCAATAGAGCAGGAAGGAACTAGGAAAGGTTAAGTTGTAAATCCAACCAGATTTATAACTGGCCGTTGAACGTTCAGTGCATACACCTGCAAAAGCTGGGGACTGAACTGGCAAAGCCATTGTGCAGGAAGTGCGGTGAGGCAGAGGAAACAGCTAAGCATGTCCTACCCTGAGTGAAAACAGGAACTCCTATCTTAAGGAGCCTGGATACACATATTTATACATACGTATTTGCCATGTAAAACACGGACTCACAATTTCTCGCATAAAACCTCTATTTTCAAACTATACATATAATATTTCAGAAGACGATAGTTAAGACCTTAGTGAATGACAACTATTTTCGATTTTCTCAAAAAGTTTTTTAATGTGCAAAAAGAAGTCGTAATGCAATATCATACATTCTATAAATGCCTGTAATTTAACAACCAAACACGATATCAAAAAAAGGCTGAATAGTTGCACAAGCGCAAGCTTTCTTCTTAGATTTGCTCCTTGAGTCATTACTGTGAGTTTAAAGGTAATTTCAGGAGCTGGGAAATGCGAAATTCATTTTTATAGTGTCCTTTGGACCTTACCTTTGGGGCTTTGGACCTTTTGACCTTACCTTTGGATTTTTGGACTTATCTGCCCTCATCTTAGACACACACACTGGAGAAAGGGAACAGGTGGCCACGTCTTTACGTATACGTCTTTTCTTGGATTTTCAATTTCGCGTGCTATACTGTAGACCCTTAAGGTAGACCAAAAGGGAAGACAGGAGAGCATAGTCTACTGTATCTTAACCCTCCAGTGGTCGCGCTGGGTCTACCAGACCCAAACGTTCTTATTTCCTCTAATTGCGCACAATTTGTATTACTACCCAAAGCGCTATTTTTAGTACCTTCTTAACTTTGGAGAAACACGCAATGTGTGCAGTCAGTTTGAGTGTAAGAGCGAGCGTTTGTAGTTTTATATTAGAATTCTTTATACAAACCCAGCGCGACTAAATAACTATTTCATTTGATGGCATTCTATAGTTACTACTGCAAAATATATCTTGAAAGGACTGTGGGCAAAATCGCGATAGAGTCAATAGTCATGGTTCTGATATAGAAGGTGCAAATATATAGATGTCTTCTTTTTAAAAAGGTTACATTTATGATTGTTAATTTCTTTAGTTCCTAATATTTTATGTAAATATTTTTGTTTGATAAAAAATGCTTACTGCTAGCAATTGCCCACAGCATGATTGCAGTTAACCCTGTAATACATTAGAAAGACCTTTTGAGATTATTAGACACTGGGTCTATGAGACCCAGCGCGACCATTTTTTCCGGAATCATAGCGCGACTAGCCAATGGTTAAAGTTCGCAAATGCTTTAGCATGGGACTGCTTGATCCCTTTGTCTGGGTGTCTTAAGGGCAGTTTAATGAAATATGTATTCTGGAAAACTAAAGAAATCCGATTAGCCCACTATGGCATAGTAGTTCCCTAAATAAAGAGCTTTGACTTGTCCATTTTGTCACCGTACGCCTCTGACAGCGTATGTCATGCTTTCGTTTGACTGTGGTCCGGTATGCACGCTGCAAATGTATGTAACGTTAACGCCTGATGCCGACAGGATGCGGTTATGATGTTATGAATGCGCATTGTACTGGGTGGCATGATGAGATTCAATCGTTTATGGTTTCTTTGAAAAGCCGGTAACACAGTCTTTTAACTTTATGCCTTCCTTCTTCTCTGCACTTGTGCATCAAAATTAATAATTCGCGCGCAAGCAGGCATTAGCTTGCTCCTTATGTTTGATGTTGAATAATAGCCTATAAACGTATAAGAAGAACAAAAAATATATTATCTCAGTCAAATATTTTTGTGATTGCGATACCATTCTTACAGTGTGGGACGTAGAGATGATTATTTTGTTTTTATTTTTTTATGGTCAGGCTCCCGCAAAACCTATGGCGCTGTAAAAGAACTGCGAGGGGATAAGTGTCGATGTACGTTAGAGTTTAAACGCTGCAAGTTGTAGCCGTCGGGGAACAAATTCCCCGGCAGATCATTCCACAGCGTCAAAGTTCGCCAAAGGAAGAATTTCTGAAGAAGACTGGTTCGGATAGCAGGGACCTCGACCTGGTAAGGATGAGCTCGCAGAGCCTCTCTAGTGACCCTCCTTCGGACGGCCTTTGGTATTATTATCGGGGAGAGCTCACTGTAACATCTTCCATGATAAAATATATAAAACAGGGACAGATCAGCCACCCTTTTTCGATGTTCGAGGCTGTGGAGGTCATTTGTGAGATTAGGCATATTGACTAGTCTAACTGCTGTCTTCTGGATAGTGTCCAGAAGCTTTAAAGGGTGCTTCGGAGTGCCTCCTCACACATGGGAGCAATACTCCAACGATGGTCAGATCTGTGCCTTGTAGAGTAGCAGTAGTCGCTCTGGTTATACAGCTTCCTCAGCGGAACAAATGTCCAAGCTTCTGGGATGACTTTTTAGCAATTCTGATGACATGGTCATGATGCCAGCACATGTCATTGTTGATGTTGATCCCCAAAAGCTTGACGGAGGGTGACTCGACTATTGGGTGACTCTCCGTTTCCACAGTTGGTAAGCCAACGCGAGACTTCTTTGTCAGGCTTGCCTGGTTCCATGCAGGTTATAAATGTACTGTCGTCTGCAAAGCTGTAGATTGAATTGAAGGAACTTATTGATGTACAGCAGAAACAGTATAGAGGATAGGACAGATCACTGAGGAACACCGGCGTCTATTGAAAATACATCTGATGAACAGCCTCCGACTACAACAAACAGATATCGGTCATTCTGAACGCTATTCCCACTGGCGCAGGCCAGGTGGAAGTCCATAAGCAGCAAGCTTGACCAGAAGTCCCTCATGCCACACTCTATCGAAGGCTTTCAATATGTCAAGTGCAACAACACGGGACTCACCATGATTTTCAATTGCTCTGTTCCACAAGTGAGTGACATAGGCCAGAAGGTCACCCGTAGACCTGTGTATGCTTACAGAAGCCATTCTGGCGATCACTTATTACGTTATTGTTGTTCAGGTATTTCCAGGAGCTATGTGTTAATGACAGCCTCCATAACCTCAGACATGATGCTGAGAAGAGCCACAGGCCTATAGTTGGGGGAATCGGCTTTTTGGCCTTTCTTAGGAATGGCTAGGTACCCAAAGTAGAATAACTTTCTTACCAGCTTGCTTTAAATCTACTAGGGTCTGGAGGCACATCTGAACAGGCGGTCTGGCTCATACCTGTTACTGAGTGCTCTTAACGCAGACAGAAGATTCAGTTGTAATAACTATGATCCTATTGATTGCCGCTATTTGAGCTAACTTTAGTCCTTGCCAAATGGCACATTGGTCTGATGCAAATATGGACGTGAGGGGAGTGAGACGAAATAGCCATATTTATTTAAAATTTTGATTTAAGTTTGATTTACATGTAAAGTCATGTTATGTTACGTAGGTCAATTAACAACATATCCAAAGTATACTGGAATAAGGCAATCCAAGGACGTGTTAAAGCAACAATTGAATGGCGGCTGATGGCAAAAAATCACAAAATACAAACACAAACAACTGTCCACGTCATCTTCTGTTGATTGCATGACACTGACAATAAGGCATCAGTTTTTGGCATCTGATGCTTTCATATTGGAAAGTCGCCCCCCCCCCCCGAAGAAAATTTCTATCTACGCCACTGATGAGAGGAGCTTGTTTCTAATCTTGGTTGTGGTTCTCCTTGCTGCTAACAATCACGCGTTCACAGTGATTTCTGGAGTCGATAGAACAACTGCCGTGGTTTTCGGCATTTGGATTTGTCAAGAGAGAGAGAGAGAGAGACAGCATGCTCAAAATATCTTCTTCTTCTTTTCGTGCCATCTCCTTTTCAGTGGAGGTTAGCGATCATCATCTGGTATTCTTCTCTGTTTTGTGCCAACCGTATCAGGCTTACAGCGTCTCTTATGTGGAACCAGTCTCTCAGATTCTTCAACCATGAAAACTTTTTTCTTCCGAGGCCTCTCCTTCCTTCTATTTTGCCTTCCATAATGAGTTGGAGCAGCTCGTACCGCTGATGTCTAAAAATATGTCCGAAGTACGACGCCTTTTTTCTTTTAACGAGTCCTATTAATTCTCTGTCTCTGTTCATTCGTCGTATCACCTCTTCGTTTGTGATGTGGTCAGTCCAAGAAATTTTTAATAGTCTTCTAAAAAGCCACATCTCAAAGGTCTCTAAGCGTCTCATCGTTGTTGTCTTGAGAGTCCATCCCTCCATTCCATATAAAAGGGTCGACAGTACAAAATAGTGAGTGGCTCTCCAGCGTGTCTTTAGGTTTAGTTCTTGGCATGACAGCAGCGGTCTGAGTCTGCAGAAGGTGTTCCGAGCTATTTCGATTCTTGACTTGACTTCACTGTCAGAGTCCCACTTATCATTTAACCAGCATCCGAGGTATTTCACCTTATCTACTCTTTCGATTGAGAGGCCTCCAATGTTCAGTTGTACGTTTAGAATGGGTGTTTTCGTTACGACCATCAGTTTGGTTTTATTGCGGTTTATGCTAAGTCCAAATTCTGATACTAGCCACTCCTCTGGAATTTTCCCTGATTTATAGATTTGATTAAATAAGTTCAATAGTACGTCTTGGTTCTCCTCATCCAGTAGTTTGAGTAGTTCGACATTTAATTGATCCGGGCCAGCGGCTTTACCATCTTTTGTAGCCTTGAGAGCGTTAATCAGTTCCGATTTCATAATCTCTGGTCCTTCCAATGCCCTCTCTGTTATTTCTATATCTCTCCGCTCATCATTGAACAGCTCTTTGATGTAGCTGTTCCAGACTTTCAGCTCTTCTTCTTCGTCGGCAATAAGTCTGCCGTGATCATCCAGTAGTTTTTTAGGTATCCGCTTCCTATCTGTATGAGTGAACTCCTTTATTTTCTTGTATAGATTAAAATTATCGTGTTTTTGTTCCAGGTCTTCTATCTCAGCACATTTTTGATTTACCCATTTTTCTTTTGCTTCTCTGCACTTTCTTCTGATTTGCTTTTTGAGGTTCATATATACTGATTTATTATTTTTGTTCTTTCTTCGTTCTTCTATGAGGTGGAGAATTTCTTCCGTCATCCAGTCTTTCCTTTTTTGCGTATGGTTTTTTCCTAGGATTGTTGTTGCTGTTTCGTTTAATACTTGTTTGATATTTTTCCAGTTTTGTTCTATGTTATCATCTTGAGGAAGTGTTCTTATCTTGGTATTTATACAGTTTTCTAGTTGTGTTCTGTGTTCTGGACTTTTCAGTTTGTCAACGTTTAATCTGCTAGATTTCTTTGGTGGCCGTTTTTTTTTAAGATGTGCTCTAATTTTTGCTACTACCGGAACATGATCTGATTCCATGTCGGCTCCTGGATATGTCTTAACGGATCTTACTGAGTTTTTGAATCTGTGATTAATCATTATATAATCGATTTGGTTTCTAACGATTTGATTTTGTCTGTCCTGTGGCGATATCCAGGTATATAGTCGTCTGGGCGGTTGTTTAAACCATGTGTTCGTAATATTCAATTCATTATCTATGCAAAATTCTATGAGTTGGTCTCCTGGTTCATTCCTGGTACCTAGTCCATACTTGCCTACAATATTTTCAACTTCACCCTGTCCAACCTTTGCGTTCAGATCGCCCATAATTATATTAATATCGTTGTTTTTGACTGTTTTGTAAATGTCGTTTAATTGAGCGTAAAAAAGCTCTCTTAAAGGGTCGGGTGTTTAGTTGTAGGAGCATGCATCTCTCAGAGAAGGGTATAAATTTGTTCACATATTTATCAAGTCTGTCGTGAATCATGATGCCAACTCCGTGTATATGTTGGCTCCCTTCTTGTATACCAGAGTAGTACATCACAGCTTCCTCAGTTTTACACTGTCCACTTCCTGGCCATCTTACCTCACTCATTCCCAATATGTCTAGCCCCATTCTTGTCATTTCCAGTGCAGCATTTCTGAGTTTTCCTGGTTGATATAATGTTTTTACATTCCACGTAGCGATTTTAAATGAGTTTTTCCTATTGACCAGACGCATACTTTCCCCGTGTTGCCTGGGTCCCACAGACACGTGGCCGGTCGTACATTTCACACCCTGGGTCCCGGACACCTCAAGGCGCCGGTTGCTAGCCGGGTCGCATGGCATATTACTTTCCTTCTCTTCCGATGTCATAATGATGATTTTTCTAGGGAATTTAATGAGGTGGTTTCCCCTTGCCTTCCTCATCGCAGTGCCACAGTCGGTTGAATCAATATGTGATTGCCGCTTGTGAGTACCCGGTGTGCTTGAACCAGTCCAAGATAATGTCTTTTGTGCTTCAGCTCGGTACTGAAAATGCTGCTGCCCATTTCCAGGCTGGATTTTGGTTCGCCCGAGTATTTCGTTTCCTCGGTACCACCCATATCTGGGAGGCGTTCCCCTATCCACCACCTGGGGAGGCGCCCGATGGGGGATCCAGCAAACCCCACACGGGCTCAAAATATCGATAGCCACGAAAGTCGTTATTTCGGGTTGTCCCAATGTCACAAAGTTAAAATTACTTGTTTAGGTTTTGACATGCACAACGCCAAGTCGCCATTTGTGGCGATTTTCATTCATGCATGCCGAATCTTAGCGATATTAGCGACTTCTGCCGATTTTCATGCTAAAAGGTGGCTACAAGCCTACTTATAACTTATAACGTGGCAACATGTGAAACTAGCTTAAAGTAAGACGTCAATGCGTGAATACGTTCCACCGTCCCACTGTGCCTACCTGTGAATGTACTGGGAATGTAGGATATAATATAGGGGGTGGGGTACACCGATAGGTGAGGGGGGTATTTGTGATCGCCAAAATTTTCGATTTTGAGATAAT
>CATOUR010000330.1:0-89071 GCA_951848785.1 Callosobruchus maculatus
TTCGGATGTATTCGGCTGTGTTTTGTCGTTTTCTGTTGTTTAGCGCTGTTATCTGCCTGCTTTCTGTTGTTATGCTCTGTTTTCTGTTCTATTCGGTTGTATTTGGTCATTTTGTACCGTTTACAGTTGTTATCTGCTTGATTTCTGTTGTTTTTAGCTGTTTTCTGTTCTTTTCTTGTTGTATTCGGCTGAATTTAGTCATTTTCTATTGTTTGGCGCTGTTATCTGCCTGCTTTCTGTTGTTATGCTCTGTTTTCTGTTCTATTTGGTTGTATTCGGTCGTTTTCTACCGTTTACAGCCGTTATCTGCTTGCTTTCTGTTGTTCTAGGAGCTGTTTTCTGTTATTTTCAGTTGTATTCCGCTGTATTTAGTCGTTTTCTGTTGCTTAGCTCTGTTATCTGCTTACTTTCTGTCGTTTTTAGCTGGATTTGACTCTATTCGGTTGTATTTGGTCATTTTCTGCCGCTTACAGCTGTTATCTGCCTGCTTTTTGTTGTTTTTAGCTATTTTCTGTTCTTTTCTTGTTGTATTTAGCTGAATTTAGTCGTTTTCTATTGTTTAGCGCTGTTATCTGCCCGCTTTCTGTTGTTGTGCTCTGTTTTCTGTTCTATTTGGTTGTACTCGGTAGCTTTCTAGCGTTTACAGCCGTTATCTGCTTGTTTTCTGTCGTTTTGCGTTAGTTTTGACTCTATTCGGTTGTATTTGGTCGTTTTGTACCGTTTGCAGTTGTTATCTGCTTGATTTCTGTTGTTTTTAGCTGTTTTCTGTCCTTTTCTTGTTGTACTCGGCTGAATTTAGTCGCTTTCTATGGTTTAGCGCTGTTATCTGCCCGCTTTCTGTTGTTGTGCTCTGTTTCTGTTCTATTTGGTTGTACTCGGTCGCTTTCTAGCGTTTACAGCCGTTATCTGCTTGTTTTCTGTCGTTTTGCGTTAGTTTTGACTCTATTTCGGTTGTATTTGGTCGTTTTGTACCGTTTGCAGTTGTTATCTGCTTGATTTCTGTTGTTTTTAGCTGTCTTCTGTCCTTTTCTTGTTGTATTCGGCTGAATTTAGTCGTTTTCTATTGTTTAGCGCTGTTATCTGCCCGCTTTCTGTTGTTGTGCTCTGTTTTCTGTTCTATTTGGTTGTATTCGGTCGTTTTCTACCGTTTACAGCCGTTATCTGCTTGCTTTCTGTTGTTCTAAGAGCTGTTTTCTGTTATTTTCAGTTGTGTTCCGCTGTGTTTAGTGGTTTTCTGTTGTCTAGCGCTGTTATCTGCTTACTTTCTGTCGTTTTTAGCCGGATTTGGCTCTATTCGGTTGTGTTTGGTCATTTTCTACCGTTTACGGCTGTTATCTACCTGCTTTCTGTTGTTTTTAGCTGTTTTCTACTCATTTTGGTTGTATTCGGCTGTGTTTAGTCGTTTTCTGCTGTTTCCCGCTGTTATCTGCTTGCTATCTGTCGTTTTGAGTTAGTTCTGACCCTATTCGGTTGTATTTGGTCGTTTTCTATCGTTTACAGTTGTTATCTGCTTGGTTTCTGTTGTTTTTAGCTATTTTCTGTTCTTTTCTTGTTGTATTCGGCTGAATCTAGTCGTTTTCTATCGTTTAGCGCTGTTATCTGCCCGCCTTCTGTTGTTATGCTCTGTTTTCTGTTCTATTTAGTTGTATGCGGCCGTTTCCTACCGTCTACAGCCGTTACCTGCTTGCTTTCTGTTGCTTTGAGAGCTGTTTTCTGTTATTTTCGGATGTATTCGGCTGTGCTTAGTCGTTTTCTCTTGTTTAGCGCTGTTATCTGCTTGCTTTCTGTCGGTTTTGGCTCTATTCGGTTGTATTTGGTCGTTTTCTATCGTTTACAGTTGTTAGCTACTCGATTTCTGTTGTTTTTAGCTGTTTTCTGTTCTTTTCTTGTTGTATTCGGCTGAATTTAGTAGTTTTTTATTGTTTAGCGCTTTTATCTGCCTTCTTTCTGTTGTTGTGCTCTGTTTTCTGTTCTATTTGGTTGTATTCAGTCGTTTTCTACCGTTTACAGCCGTTATCTGCTTGCTTTCTGTTAGCGCTGTTATCTGCCTGCTTTCTGTCGTTATGCTCTGTTTTCTGTTCTATTCGGTTGTATTTGGTCATTTTGTACCGTTTACAGTTGTTATCTGCTTGATTTCTGTTGTTTTTAGCTGTTTTCTGTTTTTTTCTTGTTGTATTCGGCTGAATTTAGTCACTTTCTGTTGTTTAGCGCTGTTATCTGCCTGCTTTCTGTCGTTATGCTCTGTTTTCTGTTCTATTCGGTTGTATTTGGTCATTTTGTACCGTTTATAGTTGTTATCTGCTTGATCTCTGTTGTTTTTAGCTGTTTTCTGTCCTTTTCTTGTTGTATTCGGCTGAATTTATTTCATTTTCTATTGTTTAGCGCTGTTATCTGCTTGCTTTCTGTTGTTCTAGGAGCTGTTTTCTGTTATTTTCAGTTGGATTCCGCTGTATTTAGTCGTTTTCTGTTGCTTAGCGCTGTTATCTGCTTACTTTCTGTCGTTTTTAGCTGGATTTGACTCTATTCGGTTGTATTTGGTCATTTTCTACCGTTTACAGCTGTTATCTGCCTGCTTTTTGTTGTTTTTAGCTATTTTCTGTTCTTTTCTTGTTGTATTCGGCTGAATTTAGTCATTTTCTATTGTTCAGCACTGTTATCTGCCTGCTTTCTGTTGTTATGCTCTGTTTTCTGTTCTATTTGGTTGTATTCGGTCGTTTTCTACCGTTTACAGCCGTTATCTGCTTGCTTTCTGTTGTTCTAGGAGCTGTTTTATGTTATTTTCAGTTGTACTCCGCCGTATTTAGTCGTTTTCTGTTGCTTAGCGCTGTTATCTGCTTACTTTCTGTCGTTCTTAGCTGGATTTGACTCTATTCGCTTGTATTTGGTCATTTTCTACCGTTTACAGCTGTTATCTGCCTGCTTTTTGTTGTTTTTGGCTATTTTCTGTTCTTTTCTTGTTGTATTCGTCTGAATTTAGTCGTTTTCTATTGTTTAGCGCTGTTATCTGCCCGCTTTCTGTTGTTATGCTCTGTTTTCTGTTCTATTTGGTTGTACTCGGTCGCTTTCTAGCGTTTACAGCCGTTATCTGCTTGCTTTCTGTCGTTTTGCGTTAGTTTTGACTCTATTCGGTTGTATTTGGTCGTTTTGTACCGTTTACAGTGGTTATCTGCTTGATTTCTGTTGTTTTTAGCTGTTTTCTGTCCTTTTCTTGTTGTATTCGGCTGAATTCGTCGTTTTCTATTGTTTAGCGCTGTTATCTGCCTGCTTTCTGTTGTTATGCTCTGTTTTCTGTTCTATTTGGTTGTATTCGGTCGTTTTCTACCGTTTACAGCCGCTATCTGCTTGCTTTCTGTTGTTCTAAGAGCTGTTTTCTGTTATTTTCAGTTGTATTCCGCTGTGTTTAGTGGTTTTCTGTTGTCTAGCGCTGTTATCTGCTTACTTTCTGTCGTTTTTAGCCGGATTTGGCTCTATTCGGTTGTATTTGGTCGTTTTGTACCGTTTACAGTTGTTATCTGCTTGATTTCTGTTGTTTTGAGAGCTGTTTTCTGTTCTTTTCGGATGTATTCGGCTGTGTTTTGTCGTTTTCTGTTGTTTAGCGCTGTTATCTGCCTGCTTTCTGTTGTTATGCTCTGTTTTCTGTTCTATTCGGTTGTATTTGGTCGTTTTGTACCGTTTACAGTTGTCATCTGCTTGATTTCTGTTGTTTGTAGCTGTTTTCTGTTCTTTTCTTGTTGTATTCGGCTGAATTTAGTCATTATCTATTGGTTAGCGCTGTTATCTGCCTGCTTTCTGCTTTCTGTGTTATGCTCTGTTTTCTGTTCTATTTGGTTGTATTCAGTCGTTTTCTACCGTCTACAGCCGTTATCTGCTTGCTTTCTGTTGCTTTGAGAGCTGTTTTCTGTTATTTTCGGATGTATTCGGCTGTGCTTAGTCGTTTTCTCTTGTTTAGCGCTGTTATCTGCTTGCTTTCTGTCGGTTTTGGCTCTATTCGGTTGTATTTGGTCGTTTTCTATCGTTTACAGTTGTTATCTACTCGATTTCTGTTGTTTTTAGCTGTTTTCTGTTCTTTTCTTGTTGTATTCGGCTGAATTTAGTCATTTTCTATTGTTTAGCGCTGTTATCTGCCTGCTTTCTGTTGTTATGCTCTGTTTTCTGTTTATTTGGTTGTATTCGGTCGTTTTCTACCGTTTACAGCCGTTATCTGCTTGCTTTCTGTTGTTCTAGGAGCTGTTTTCTGTTATTTTCAGTTGTATTCCGCTGTATTTAGTCGTTTTCTGTTGCTTAGCGCTGTTATCTGCTTACTTTCTGTCGTTTTTAGCTGGATTTGACTCTATTCGGTTGTATTTGGTCATTTTCTACCGTTTACAGCTGTTATCTGCCTGCTTTTTGTAGTTTTTAGCTATTTTCTGTTCTTTTCTTGTTGTATTCGGCTGAATTTAGTTGTTTTCTATTGTTTAGCGCTGTTATCTGCCCGCTTTCTGTTGTTATGCTCTGTTTTCTGTTCTATTTGGTTGTACTCGGTCGCTTTCTAGCGTTTACAGCCGTTATCTGCTTGCTTTCTGTCGTTTTGCGTTAGTTTTGACTCTATTCGGTTGTATCTGGTCGTTTTGTACCGTTTACAGTTGTTATCTGCTTGATTTCTGTTGTTTCTAGCTGTTTTCTGTCCTTTTCTTGTTGTATTCGGCTGAATTTAGTCGTTTTCTATTGTTTAGCGCTGTTATCTGCCTGCTTTCTGTTGTTATGCTCTGTTTTCTGTTTATTTGGTTGTATTCGGTCGTTTTCTACCGTTTACAGCCGTTATCTGCTTGGTTTCTGTTGTTCTAGGAGCTGCTTTCTGTTATTTTCAGTTGTATTCCGCTGTATTTAGTCGTTTTCTGTTGCTTAGCGCTGTTATCTGCTTACTTTCTGTCGTTTTTAGCTGGATTTGACTCTATTCGGGTTGTATTTGGTCATTTTCTACCGTTTACAGCTGTTATCTGCCTGGTTTCTGTTGTTTTTAGCTGTTTTCTACTCATTTTGGTTGTATTCGGCTGTGTTTAGTCGCCTTCTGCTGTTTCCCGCTGTTATCTGCTTGCTTTCTGTCGTTTTGAATTAGTTCTGACCCTATTCGGTTGTATTTGGTCGTTTTCTATCGTTTACAGTTGTTATCTGCTTGATTTCTGTCGTTTTTAGCTATTTTCTGTTCTTTTCTTGTTGTATTCGGCTGAGCTTAGTCGTTTTCTATTGTTTAGCGCTGTTATCTGCCCGCTTTCTGTTGTTATGCTCTGTTTTCTGTTCTATTTAGTTGCATGCGGCCGTTTCCTACCGTTTACAGCCGTTATCTGCTTGCTTTCTGTTGCTTTGAGAGCTGTTCTCTGTTATTTTCGGATGTATCCGTCTGTGCTTAGTCGTTTTCCTCTTGTTTAGCGCTGTTATCTGCTTGCTTTCTGTCGGTTTTGGCTCTATTCGGTTGTACTTGGTCGTTTTCTATCGTTTACAGTTGTTATCTACTCGATTTCCGTTGTTTTTAGCTGTTTTCTGTTTTTTTCTTGTTGTATTCGGCTGAATTTAGTCGTTTTTTATTGTTTAGCGCTTTTATCTGCCTTCTTTCTGTTGTTATGCTCTGTTTTCTGTTCTATTTGGTTGTATTCAGTCGTTTTCTACCGTTTACAGCCGTTATCTGCTTGCTTTCTGTTGTTATGCTCTGTTTTCTGTTCTATTCGGTTGTATTTGGTCGTTTTGTACCGTTTACAGTTGTTATCTGCTTGATTTCTGTTGTTTTTAGCTGTTTTCTGTTCTTTTCTTGTTGTATTCGGCTGAATTTAGTCATTTTCTATTGTTTAGCGCTGTTATCTGCCTGCTTTCTGTTGTTATGCTCTGTTTTCTGTTCTATTTGGTTGTATTTGGTCGTTTTCTACCGTTTACAGCGGCTATCTGCTTGCTTTCTGTTGTTCTAGGAGCTGTTTTCTGTTATTTTCAGTTGTATTCCGCTGTATTTAGTCGTTTTCTGTTGCTTAGCGCTGTTATCTGCTTACTTTCTGTCGTTTTTAGCTGGATTTGACTCTATTCGGTTGTATTTAGTCATTTTCTACCGTTTACAGCTGTTATCTGCCTGCTTTTTGTTGTTTTTAGCTATTTTCTGTTCGTTTCTTGTTGTATTCGGCTGCATTTAGTCGTTTTCTATTGTTTAGCGCTGTTATCTGCCCGCTTTCTGTTGTTATGCTCTGTTTTCTGTTCTATTTGGTTGTACTCGGTCGCTTTCTAGCGTTTACAGCCGTTATCTGCTTGCTTTCTGTCGTCTTGCGTTATTTTGACTCTATTCGGTTGTATTTGGTCGTTTTGTACCGTTTACAGTTGTTATCTGCTTGATTTCTGTTGTTTTTAGCTGTTTTCTGTTCTTTTCTTGTTGTATTCGGCTGAATTTAATCATTTTCTATTGTTTAGCGCTGTTATCTGCCTGCTTTCTGTTGTTGTGCTCTGTTTTCTGTTCTATTTGGTTGTATTCGGTCGTTTTCTACCGTTTACAGCCGTTATCTGCTTGCTTTCTGTTGTTCTAAGAGCTGTTTTCTGTTATTTTCAGTTGTGTTCCGCTGTGTTTAGTGGTTTTCTGTTGTCTAGCGCTGTTATCTGCTTGCTTTCTGTCGTTTTTAGCCGGATTTGGCTCTATTCGGTTGTGTTTGGTCATTTCTCTACCGTTTACAACTGTTATCTACCTGCTTTCTGTTGTTTTTAGCTGTTTTCTACTCATTTTGGTTGTATTCGGCTGTGTTTAGTCGTTTTCTGCTGTTTCCCGCTGTTATCTGCTTGCTATCTGTCGTTTTGAGTTAGTTCTGACCCTATTCGGTTGTATTTGGTCGTTTTCTATCGTTTACAGTTGTTATCTGCTTGGTTTCTGTTGTTTTTACCTATTTTCTGTTCTTTTCTTGTTGTATTCGGCTGAATTTAGTCGTTTTCTATCGTTTAGCGCTGTTATCTGCCCGCCTTCTGTTGTTATGCTCTGTTTTCTGTTCTATTTAGTTGTATGCGGCCGTTTCCTACCGTCTACAGCCGTTATCTGCTTGCTTTCTGTTGCTTTGAGAGCTGTTTTCTGTTATTTTCGGATGTATTCGGCTGTGCTTAGTCGTTTTCTCTTGTTTAGCGCTGTTATCTGCTTGCTTTCTGTCGGTTTTGGCTCTATTCGGTTGTATTTGGTCGTTTTCTATCGTTTCCAGTTGTTAGCTACTCGATTTCTGTTGTTTTTAGCTGTTTTCTGTTCTTTTCTTGTTGTATTCGGCTGAATTTAGTAGTTTTTTATTGTTTAGCGCTTTTATCTGCCTTCTTTCTGTTGTTGTGCTCTGTTTTCTGTTCTATTTGGTTGTATTCAGTCGTTTTCTACCGTTTACAGCCGTTATCTGCTTGCTTTCTGTTGTTTTGAGAGCTGTTTTCTGTTATTTTCGGATGTATTCGGCTGTGCTTTGTCGTTTTCTGTTGTTTAGCGCTGTTATCTGCCTGCTTTCTGTCGTTATGCTCTGTTTTCTGTTCTATTCGGTTGTATTTGGTCATTTTGTACCGTTTACAGTTGTTATCTGCTTGATTTCTTGTTGTTTTTAGCTGTTTTCTGTTTTTTTCTTGTTGTATTCGGCTGAATTTAGTCACTTTCTGTTGTCTAGCGCTGTTATCTGCTTACTTTCTGTCGTTTTTAGCCGGATTTGGCTCTATTCGGTTGTATTTGGTCATTTTGTACCGTTTACAGTTGTTATCTGCTTGATTTCTGTTGTTTTTAGCTATTTTCTGTTCTTTTCTTGTTGTATTCGGCTGAATTTAGTCGTTTTCTATTGTTTAGCGCTGTTATCTGCCCGCTTTCTGTTGTTATGCTCCGTTTTCTGTTCTATTTAGTTGTATGCGGCCGTTTCCTACCGTTTACAGCCGTTATCTGCTTGCTTTCTGTTGCTTTGAGAGCTGTTTTCTGTTATTTTCGGATGTATTCGGCTGTGCTTAGTCGTTTTCTCTTGTTTAGCGCTGTTATCTGCTTGCTTTCTGTCGGTTTTGGCTCTATTCGGTTGTATTTGGTCGTTTTCTATCGTTTACAGTTGTTATCTACTCGATTTCTGTTGTTTTCAGCTGTTTTCTGTTCTTTTCTTGTTGTATTCGGCTGAATTTAGTCGTTTTTTATTGTTTAGCGCTTCTATCTGCCTTCTTTCTGTTGTTATGCTCTGCTTTCTGTTCTATTTGGCTGTATTCAGTCGTTTTCTACCGTTAACAGCCGTTATCTGCTTGCTTTCTGTTGTTTTGAGAGCTGTTTTCTGTTCTTTTCGGATGTATTCGGCTGTGTTTTGTCGTTCTCTGTTGTTTAGCGCTGTTATCTGCCTGCTTTCTGTTGTTATGCTCTGTTTTCTGTTCTATTCGGTTGTATTTGGTCGTTTTGTACCGTTTACAGTTGTCATCTGCTTGATTTCTGTTGTTTGTAGCTGTTTTCTGTTCTTTTCTTGTTGTATTCGGCTGAATTTAGTCATTATCTATTGGTTAGCGCTGTTATCTGCCTGCTTTCTGTTGTTATGCTCTGTTTTCTGTTCTATTTGGTTGTATTCAGTCGTTTTCTACCGTCTACAGCCGTTATCTGCTTGCTTTCTGTTGCTTTGAGAGCTGTTTTCTGTTATTTTCGGATGTATTCGGCTGTGCTTAGTCGTTTTCTCTTGTTTAGCGCTGTTATCTGCTTGCTTTCTGTCGGTTTTGGCTCTATTCGGTTGTATTTGGTCGTTTTGTACCGTTTACAGTTGTTATCTGCTTGATTTCTGTTGTTTTTAGCTGTTTTCTGTTCTTTTCTTGTTGTATTCGGCTGAATTTAATCATTTTCTATTGTTTAGCGCTGTTATCTGCCTGCTTTCTGTTGTTGTGCTCTGTTTTCTGTTCTATTTGGTTGTATTCGGTCGTTTTCTACCGTTTACAGCCGTTATCTGCTTGCTTTCTGTTGTTCTAAGAGCTGTTTTCTGTTATTTTCAGTTGTGTTCCGCTGTGTTTAGTGGTTTTCTGTTGTCTAGCGCTGTTATCTGCTTACTTTCTGTCGTTTTTAGCCGGATTTGGCTCTATTCGGTTGTGTTTGGTCATTTTCTACCGTTTACAGCTGTTATCTACCTGCTTTCTGTTGTTTTTAGCTGTTTTCTACTCCATTTTGGTTGCATTCGGCTGTGTTTAGTCGTTTTCTGCTGTTTCCCGCTGTTATCTGCTTGCTATCTGTCGTTTTGAGTTAGTTCTGACCCTATTCGGTTGTATTTGGTCGTTTTCTATCGTTTACAGTTGTTATCTGCTTGGTTTCTGTTGTTTTTAGCTATTTTCTGTTCTTTTCTTGTTGTATTCGGCTGAATTTAGTCGTTTTCTATCGTTTAGCGCTGTTATCTGCCCGCCTTCTGTTGTTATGCTCTGTTTTCTGTTCTATTTAGTTATATGCGGCCGTTTCCTACCGTCTACAGCCGTTATCTGCTTGCTTTCTGTTGCTTTGAGAGCTGTTTTCTGTTATTTTCGGATGTATTCGGCTGTGCTTAGTCGTTTTCTCTTGTTTAGCGCTGTTATCTGCTTGCTTTCTGTCGGTTTTGGCTCTATTCGGTTGTATTTGGTCGTTTTCTATCGTTTACAGTTGTTAGCTACTCGATTTCTGTTGTTTTTAGCTGTTTTCTGTTCTTTTCTTGTTGTATTCGGCTGAATTTAGTAGTTTTTTATTGTTTAGCGCTTTTATCTGCCTTCTTTCTGTTGTTGTGCTCTGTTTTCTGTTCTATTTGGTTGTATTCAGTCGTTTTCTACCGTTTACAGCCGTTATCTGCTTGCTTTCTGTTGTTTTGAGAGCTGTTTTCTGTTATTTTCGGATGTATTCGGCTGTGCTTTGTCGTTTTCTGTTGTTTAGCGCTGTTATCTGCCTGCTTTCTGTCGTTATGCTCTGTTTTCTGTTCTATTCGGTTGTATTTGGTCATTTTGTACCGTTTATAGTTGTTATCTGCTTGATTTCTGTTGTTTTTAGCTGTTTTCTGTTTTTTTCTTGTTGTATTCGGCTGAATTTAGTCACTTTCTATTGTTTAGCGCTGTTATCTGCCTGCTTTCTGTCGTTATGCTCTGTTTTCTGTTCTATTCGGTTGTATTTGGTCATTTTGTACCGTTTACAGTTGTTATCTGCTTGACCTCTGTTGTTTTTAGCTGTTTTCTGTCCTTTTCTTGTTGTATTCGGCTGAATTTATTCATTTTCTATTGTTTAGCGCTGTTATCTGCTTGCTTTCTGTTGTTCTAGGAGCTATTTTCTGTTATTTTCAGTTGGATTCCGCTGTATTTAGTCGTTTTCTGTTGCTTAGCGCTGTTATCTGCTTACTTTCTGTCGTTTTTAGCTGGATTTGACTCTATTCGGTTGTATTTGGTCATTTTCTACCGTTTACAGCTGTTATCTGCCTGCTTTTTGTTGTTTTTAGCTATTTTCTGTTCTTTTCTTGTTGTATTCGGCTGAATTTAGTCATTTTCTATTGTTCAGCACTGTTATCTGCCTGCTTTCTGTTGTTATGCTCTGTTTTCTGTTCTATTTGGTTGTATTCGGTCGTTTTCTACCGTTTACAGCCGTTATCTGCTTGCTTTCTGTTGTTCTAGGAGCTGTTTTCTGTTATTTTCAGTTGTACTCCGCCGTATTTAGTCGTTTTCTGTTGCTTAGCGCTGTTATCTGCTTACTTTCTGTCGTTCTTAGCTGGATTTGACTCTATTCGCTTGTATTTGGTCATTTTCTACCGTTTACAGCTGTTATCTGCCTGCTTTTTGTTGTTTTTAGCTATTTTCTGTTCTTTTCTTGTTGTATTCGGCTGAATTTAGTCGTTTTCTATTGTTTAGCGCTGTTATCTGCCCGCTTTCTGTTGTTATGCTCTGTTTTCTGTTCTATTTGGTTGTACTCGGTCGCTTTCTAGCGTTTACAGCCGTTATCTGCTTGCTTTCTGTCGTTTTGCGTTAGTTTTGACTCTATTCGGTTGTATTTGGTCGTTTTGTACCGTTTACAGTTGTTATCTGCTTGATTTCTGTTGTTTTTAGCTGTTTTCTGTCCTTTTCTTGTTGTATTCGGCTGAATTCGTCGTTTTCTATTGTTTAGCGCTGTTTTCTGCCTGCTTTCTGTTGTTATGCTCTGTTTTCTGTTCTATTTGGTTGTATTCGGTCGTTTTCTACCGTTTACAGCCGCTATCTGCTTGCTTTCTGTTGTTCTAAGAGCTGTTTTCTGTTATTTTCAGTTGTATTCCGCTGTGCTTAGTGGTTTTCTGTTGTCTAGCGCTGTTATCTGCTTACTTTCTGTCGTTTTTAGCCGGATTTGGCTCTATTCGGTTGTATTTGGTCGTTTTGTACCGTTTACAGTTGTTATCTGCTTGATTTCTGTTGTTTTTAGCTATTTTCTGTTCTTTTCTTGTTGTATTCGGCTGAATTTAGTCGTTTTCTATTGTTTAGCGCTGTTATCTGCCCGCTTTCTGTTGTTATGCTCTGTTTTCTGTTCTATTTAGTTGTATGCGGCCGTTTCCTACCGTTTACAGCCGTTATCTGCTTGCTTTCTGTTGCTTTGAGAGCTGTTTTCTGTTATTTTCGGATGTATTCGGCTGTGCTTAGTCGTTTTCTCTTGTTTAGCGCTGTTATCTGCTTGCTTTCTGTCGGTTTTGGCTCTATTCGGTTGTATTTGGTCGTTTTCTATCGTTTACAGTTGTTATCTACTCGATTTCTGTTGTTTTTAGCTGTTTTCTGTTCTTTTCTTGTTGTATTCGGCCGAATTTAGTCATTTTCTATTGTTTAGCGCTGTTATCTGCCTGCTTTCTGTTGTTATGCTCTGTTTTCGGTTTATTTGGTTGTATTCGGTCGTTTTCTACCGTTTACAGCCGTTATCTGCTTGCTTTCTGTTGTTCTAGGAGCTGTTTTCTGTTATTTTCAGTTGTATTCCGCTGTATTTAGTCGTTTTCTGTTGCTTAGCGCTGTTATCTGCTTACTTTCTGTCGTTTTTAGCTGGATTTGACTCTATTCGGTTGTATTTAGTCATTTTCTACCGTTTACAGCTGTTATCTGCCTGCTTTTGTTGTTTTTAGCTATTTTCTGTTCGTTTCTTGTTGTATTCGGCTGCATTTAGTCGTTTTGTACCGTTTACAGTTGTTATCTGCTTGATTTCTGTTGTTTTTAGCTATTTTCTGTTCTTTTCTTGTTGTATTCGGCTGAATTTAGTCGTTTTCTATTGTTTAGCGCTGTTATCTGCCCGCTTTCTGTTGTTATGCTCTGTTTTCTGTTCTATTTAGTTGTATGCGGCCGTTTCCTACCGTTTTGGCTCTATTCGGTTGTATTTGGTCGTTTTCTATCGTTTACAGTTGTTATCTACTCGATTTCTGTTGTTTTTAGCTGTTTTCTGTTCTTTTCTTGTTGTATTCGGCTGAATTTGGTCGTTTTTTATTGTTTAGCGCTTTTATCTGCCTTCTTTCTGTTGTTATGCTCTGTTTTCTGTTCTATTTGGTTGTATTCAGTCGTTTTCTACCGTTAACAGCCGTTATCTGCTTGCTTTCTGTTGTTTTGAGAGCTGTTTTCTGTTCTTTTCGGATGTATTCGGCTGTGTTTTGTCGTTTTCTGTTGTTTAGCGCTGTTATCTGCCTGCTTTCTGGTGTTATGCTCTGTTTTCTGTTCTATTCGGTTGTATTTGGTCGTTTTGTACCGTTTACAGTTGTCATCTGCTTGATTTCTGTTGTTTGTAGCTGTTTTCTGTTCTTTTCTTGTTGTATTCGGCTGAATTTAGTCATTATCTATTGTTTAGCGCTGTTATCTGCCTGCTTTCTGTTGTTATGCTCTGTTTTCTGTTCTATTTGGTTGTATGCAGTCGTTTTCTACCGTCTACAGCCGTTATCTGCTTGCTTTCTGTTGCTTTGAGAGCTGTTTTCTGTTATTTTCGGATGTATTCGGCTGTGCTTAGTCGTTTTCTCTTGTTTAGCGCTGTTATCTGCTTGCTTTCTGTCGGTTTTGGCTCTATTCGGTTGTATTTGGTCGTTTTCTATCGTTTACAGTTGTTATCTACTCGATTTCTGTTGTTTTTAGCTGTTTTCTGTTCTTTTCTTGTTGTATTCGGCTGAATTTAGCCATTTTCTATTGTTTAGCGCTGTTATCTGCCTGCTTTTTGTTGTTATGCTCTGTTTTCTGTTTATTTGGTTGTATTCGGTCGTTTTCTACCGTTTACAGCCGTTATCTGCTTGCTTTCTGTTGTTCTAGGAGCTGTTTTCTGTTATTTTCAGTTGTATTCCGCTGTATTTAGTCGTTTTCTGCTGCTTAGCGCTGTTATCTGCTTACTTTCTGTCGTTTTTAGCTGGATTTGACTCTATTCGGTTGTATTTAGTCATTTTCTACCGTTTACAGCTGTTAATCTGCCTGCTTTTTGTTGTTTTTAGCTATTTTCTGTTCGTTTCTTGTTGTATTCGGCTGCATTTAGTCGTTTTCTATTGTTTAGCGCTGTTATCTGCCCGCTTTCTGTTGTTATGCTCTGTTTTCTGTTCTATTTGGTTGTACTCGGTCGCTTTCTAGCGTTTACAGCCGTTATCTGCTTGCTTTCTGTCGTCTTGCGTTAGTTTTGACTCTATTCGGTTGTATTTGGTCGTTTTGTACCGTTTACAGTTGTTATCTGCTTGATTTCTGTTGTTTTTAGCTGTTTTCTGTTCTTTTCTTGTTGTATTCGGCTGAATTTAATCATTTTCTATTGTTTAGCGCTGTTATCTGCCTGCTTTCTGTTGTTATGCTCTGTTTTCTGTTCTATTTGGTTGTATTCGGTCGTTTTCTACCGTTTACAGCCATTATCTGCTTGCTTTCTGTTGTTCTAGGAGCTGTTTTCTGTTATTTTCAGTTGAATTCCGCTGTATTTAGTCGTTTTCTGTTGCTTAGCGCTGTTATCTGCTTACTTTCTGTCGTTTTTAGCGGGCTTTGACTCTATTCGGTTGTATTTGGTCATTTTCTACCGTTTACAGCTGTTATCTGCCTGCTTTTTGTTGTTTTTAGCTATTTTCTGTTCTTTTCTTGTTGTATTCGGCTGAATTTAGTCGTTTTCTATTGTTTAGCGCTGTTATCTGCCCGCTTTCTGTTGTTATGCTCTGTTTTCTGTTCTATTTGGTTGTACTCGGTCGCTTTCTAGCGTTTAAAGCAGTTATCTGCTTGCTTTCTGTCGTTTTGCGTTAGTTTTGACTCTATTCGGTTGTATTTGGTCGTTTTGTACCGTCTACAGTTGTTATCTGCTTGATTTCTGTTGTTTTTAGCTGTTTTCTGTTCTTTTCTTGTTGTATTCGGCTGAATTTAATCATTTTCTATTGTTTAGCGCTGTTATCTGCCTGCTTTCTGTTGTTATGCTCTGTTTTCTGTTCTATTTGGTTGTATTCGGTCGTTTTCTACCGTTTACAGCCATTATCTGCTTGCTTTCTGTTGTTCTAGGAGCTGTTTTCTGTTATTTTCAGTTGTATTCCGCTGTATTTAGTCGTTTTCTGTTGCTTAGCGCTGTTATCTGCTTACTTTCTGTCGTTTTTAGCGGGATTTGACTCTATTCGGTTGTATTTGGTCATTTTCTACCGTTTACAGCTGTTATCTGCCTGCTTTTTGTTGTTTTTAGCTATTTTCTGTCCTTTTCTTGTTGTATTCGGCTGTATTTAGTCGTTTTCTATTGTTTAGCGCTGTTATCTGCCTGCTTTCTGTTGTTATGCTCTATTTTCTGTTCTATTTTGTTGTATTCGGTCGTTTCCTACCGTTTACAGCAGTTATCTGCTTGCTTTCTGTTGTTCTAAGTGCTGTTTTCTGTTATTTTCAGTTGTATTCCGCTGTGTTTAGTGGTTTTCTGTGGTCTAGCGCTGCTATCTGCTTACTTTCTGTCGTTTTTAGCCGGACTTGGCTCTATTCGGTTGTATTTGGTCATTTTCTACCGTTTACAGCTGTTATCTGCCTGCTTTCTGTTGTTTTTAGCTGTTTTCTACTCATTTTGGTTGTATTCGGCTGTGTTTAGTCGTTTTCTGCTGTTTCCGCTGTTATCTGCTTGCTTTCTGTCGTTTTGAGTTAGTTCTGACCCTATTCGGTTGTATTTGGTCGTTTTCTATCGTTTACAGTTGTTATCTGCTTGATTTCTGTTGTTTTTAGCTATTTTCTGTTCTTTTCTTGTTGTATTCGGCTGAATTTAGTCGTTTTCTATCGTTTAGCGCTGTTATCTGCCCGGTTTCTGTTGTTATGCTCTGTTTTCTGTTCTATTTAGTTGCATGCGGCCGTTTCCTACCGTTTACAGCCGTTATCTGCTTGCTTTCTGTTGCTTTGAGAGCTGTTTTCTGTTATTTTCGGATGTATTCGGCTGTGCTTAGTCGTTTTCTCTTGTTTAGCGCTGCTATCTGCTTGCTTTCTGTCGGTTTTGGCTCTATTCGGTTGTATTTGGTCGTTTTCTATCGTTTACAGTTGTTATCTACTCGATTTCTGTTGTTTTTAGCTGTTTTCTGTTCTTTTCTTGTTGTATTCGCCTGAATTTAGTCATTTTCTATTGTTTAGCGCTGTTATCTGCCTGCTTTCTGTTGTTATGCTCTGTTTTCTGTTTATTTGGTTGTATTCGGTCGTTTTCTACCGTTTACAGCCGTTATCTGCTTGCTTTCTGTTGTTCTAGGAGCTGTTTTCTGTTATTTTCAGTTGTATTCCGCTGTATTTAGTCGTTTTCTGTTGCTTAGCGCTGTTATATGCTTACTTTCTGTCGTTTTTAGCTGGATTTGGCTCTATTCGGTTGTGTTTGGTCATTTTCTACCGTTTACAGCTGTTATCTACCTGCTTTCTGTTGTTTTTAGCTGTTTTCTACTCATTTTGGTTGTATTCGGCTGTGTTTAGTCGTTTTCTGCTGTTTCCCGCTGTTATCTGCTTGCTATCTGTCAGTAGTATATCAAGCGGGGTACTGCACTGTTGGTAACCCCCCTACCATCCACATCTGAAGAAGTGAGTCTTTTCGGAGTGTTGGTCGACGTCGTCGACGACGACAATGACCAGAAGGTGGTCAGACTTGCGGCCGCCGGCGCGCGTACCATGCGTTCAAGGTCACCGCCGAAGAGCGAGGAGGTGACGTGACGCTGAAGACGAAGAAGGGCAAAGTTCAAGGTCACTCCGAAGAATGCAAAAGAAGTGACGTCATGCCGAAGAGATCTGACGAGACAAGCCTAGCCTGGCCTCGCCTCGCCGTTACTCTATTCTAAAGACAGTACCTACCTATAACAGCAGTACCTGTATACAAGACATGTACGTATGAATAGTTTCAGAAAAGCGAAACCCAATACCTGTACCCATTAGCTTAATGTATTCGAATTTGCTTTGCCATGACTCTTCTCTAAAACACACTATACACACACAGTACAGCATTACCCTGTATACAAGACATGTACATATAACTTTGTAACAGTTTGTTGTTAAATAAGCATCCTTGAATGTACACGCGCGTGTGATAGGAAAAGCAAAGGTAAAGGTGCCTCAGTAATTTTAGTGCAACTTAAATTAATTGATCATACATTTTAGTATAATTATGGGTCATCATTGATAAAGTGTCGCAGTAAAATGCAGGCATAGAGATAAAACATAAAGGCTGGTTTACATTGGCATAAATAGCAGGAGCACATTAGCAATTGTAGGAACTCTACTACTAATCATACTAATGTAAACTAGCCTTAAAATATATTTGTACATAAAAAGGGGAACAATTATTGCAAACTAATCAATTATTATTATATGGAAACTTTAGCTGGGCTTGAAATGTAAAAGTTGATTTCAGTAAGTGTTTGAATTTGGTAACGAACGGAAGAATAAAAAAAATAATGGGTGTCATGAATTATACAGTACGAGTGGAGAAGGACTTAGAGAGAGCGAGGAAAGATATTCGGGAGAGAGAGATACGGGGTGTGGAGGATCGAGAGTACGTTGGACTGGAATTGTCATTATTAAGCATGATACATGGTGAGTCTCCAGTACCAAGGTGGTTTATGGAGTATATTGAAGGAATGGATTTAGGAATCATTAATGACTGGGACAGAGGAATGATAAACTTGGTACTGGAGAACGCTAACGCAGCTGATTGAGAAGGTAAAAAACTTACTAAAACCATTTGTTTCTATTCATAATAAGCTGTCCATTTTGACATGCAAAAGAAAGACCTAGTATAATACCTTTTTTAGGGCCATCAGAACATTGCCTTAACTATTACAGAAATCACGGACTTAGAATTGTCTAATGTATACATACGAGTATTGCTTAGATCGTTCTGAATTTAGTAACATGGAAATTAAAAAGAAAAAAAGAAACTGAAAATATAAAACGGAGAGACTTAGGAAACTATTTACTAGTATTTTTTGTGTTTTATGTTTTTTGAGGATTACTTAGTTGCACGGTATCTCAGATTATAGCTTCATACAAAGGGAATATAATAAAAATGATATCACTGTTATGTGTGGGAAGTACTGAGTCAATCAACTTGACTCCATTTTTTTGTTTTAATGAGTAATAGTGATAATTAATAACTAACACTGTATATTATTCTTTTATTCATTTTACAGGGTAGGGAGTGTTTTTTTTTTGGATGAGAGTTTTGAAAAAAATTAGGACCTGTACAGAGAATTGACATGTATGGAAGTAACTATATCATATAAGACACATGAGCAATTTTTGGATGAAGATGTTACAACATGAGAAGGCAACAGAAAGTGTCAGAATGGTTTCAAGGTAGAAAATGGTAAAAAATAAAACACACTAACACTGTATATTTTTGTTTATTCATTGCAACCATCTAAATTAGTAATCAGTTTCCAATTATATAGTAAATGTACGTTTTCTAATGCACAAGTTAAATTGTTATACAAATGCTTAAAACAGTGTCTGTATTTGAATGTCTTTTTGAGAGTAGCGAGGTTCGGACATCCTGCATCATACAGATCGGTGATGTGAGTAGTGATAATTCTCTCCAACCATTGCTTCTTTTGGTGCCCTTTGACGAAAATTGGAGCATCTTGTACAAAATCCTTGATGAATGTTGTTATTTGTTCATAATATAAAAAGTCTTCAGCTGAAGGAGACATAAGATCCCACGGCAGTCCATGCAAGTTCTGTACGGTCCAGTTTATGTGCGCTTGCTTGGAATTACTTAGCATATCAAATACACAAGGTATTTGTATTAACTTATGCTGCCAGTAACCTGTTACAGTATTCATAATTGCAATTTCTTTGCAAATGAAGTTGCAGCCATTGGTAAATCCTTGAATATCAATTATAAACATTTTATTTGGTTATGATTACCAAGTGTATGTAGGGTGTGTGTTACTTATGGCAGATCTTCTAGTGTACTGATCTGATTTATGTTAAACTATGTCCTTTTTATTTATCCAGCTGTCTTTTGAAGGGCCGCTGAATCCTAACCACCGAACTAATATTTGATCTCCTTTGGTCTTTAATACCTTCTCTACTAGATAGACATCTGGATATTTAACTTTTTGCAATTGTTGACTGTAGAAGATTCCAGAAATATTTTGATCATTTTTGTCTTTCAATAAGTATGTAATGGGATTAGTCAGCTTTATTTTATGAATTGTGAAAATTTCCGTTGACCAATTTGGTTGATATTTTTTATCAAAGATGCCTCTCACCTTAGAAATACGTACATGATCACCAACTTTCAATTTTGATTTTAAGTCTACAATTTTTATGCGATTATATACAGTAGATAATAATCGTTTTTCATCTTTCTTTGTGACATCTGCAGGTTTCATTTGTATAGTTCGGTGTTTTTTATTGTTATATTGTTTAACAATTTTAGGTAGAATATTCAACCATTTATAATTACCTTGTAAACTGAACTCTTTCCACATGATACTTTTTATTGTTCTATTGACTCTTTCTACAATTGCTGCCTTTTTTTCAGTGAAGACATTATAATGATTAATATTATATTGTTTCATTAGATCCTTGAAGTTTTTATTGAAAAATTCTAGTCCCGCATCAGTTTGTAGATTTCTCGGTGTTTGTTCTTTTAATACAGTTTTCATAGCTTTTGAAACTTCTTTACCTGTTTTATTTTTCAACGGTAGTGCCCATAAGAATTTAGAAAAGCAATTAATTACAACTAGTATATATTTGTATCCCTTATTTTCTTTTGAATATGGTATCATTTCTACGAGATCGGCTTGAAAGAGATCATTTAGGGACTTTATAATTGTTTTCCTTCGTGGGAAATTTTTTCGTGCTTGCTTATGTATTTCTTCAACAACTTGCCGTTTAGCGTTGGTTGCAAATTTTTTTGACATTCTTATTCAATATAATTACCTTCTTTTAGCTCTTCTATTATTGAATTTATCTCGTTAATATGCGACGTATGACCTGCAGCTCGTGACGCTACCAGAAGGCGTAAGCGATTTACAATTTCGTTAATATCATCAAAATATATATAATCCTTTTTATTACCAGTAAATTCCATTGATATCAAATTGCTATTATCACTGGATAGTAGCCCATAACCTTTCGATGTAGAGGGTGCTATGAGTTCTTTATACTTTTTCAATTTACTTCCATCGACTTGAGTATTAGATCTGTAGTAGCGTTTATTTGCGTGAGTCCTGGTTACGATCTGCCTGTAATTTTTAAGGTCTTCAGCATTAAATATATTTCCGTTGGGTCTTTTTTTGAATAACAATTCATATAAACCGTGAGTACCCTTATATCGTTTACCTTTGACATAAACATCAGCGTCTACGAATTGTAGTTGAGAATCACCAATCATGAACTTTTCAATATCTTTATCAAGTCGTATACCATATTTATGATCGAATTCCTTATTAGTAGTATCATTATACATGTCACTTATGTATTTTCTGGGTAATACATCATATTGTTCCAAATATTCAGTAAACGATTTTTCTGCAATGTCATCAAATCTATTTTTTTCGCTGTTGTTAGTAGCAATATTATAATTATATTCAGATTCATTGTCTTCATAGTCAGAATTTATATCGGCTATAATTGATCTTTTTAAACTACTAGGTTCATCATTATTGTCATCGTCTTCGTAATTATTACGAGTAGATAACTTTCTTTTTGTAGTTGATTTGAATGATAATCTTCTTTTATGTGGAAAATTAGGGGTACTCCATACTGTATCACTATCAGCACTACCATCTTCTCGTTTTGTTTCGTGTTGTTGAGATTTTAAATCTTCTGGTACTGTACGTGTGCTGGCAGTCGTAGTACTAGTAGTCATGCCAACACTACTGTTTGGATTTTGAAGTTTAGTTTCAATATTTTTTAAATGCTTAGTGATAGGATTGTATAGGGTTTCTTGTAGCATTTCACCATATTTTAATTGTCTCAATTTAGCTCGTATATTATTACGTTTTAATATTAATAGTTTTTTCAGATCTTTTTCAGTTAATTTTTTTATCATGTTCGTTCTATCCAATATTAATGCGGTTTTGTCGAACAGATATTGATCAGGTTACGATCAGATGTTGGACAGCGATTGATCCGTTATGGTTGAATGAGATCGAAATCGTTAAATATAAATAAAATGATCTATACCTTTTCTATATCTACCATTATCAATGTTACAGTCTTTGAATATCGTTAGAAAATCGTACGGATCTGTCCAGCAAACGGCACATATTCTTTTAAATTCATCAAATGACTGTATATCAGTACCGACATGATCATTATAAATATGTTTCAAGTTTAAGTCATCCTGCTTGAAAACAATCAAAACATTAGCATTATCTCTGATTAAATGTTTAGGGATTTTTGCATAAGTTTGACATAAATAAAAGGAATCTATACTGTTGTGACGACCCATGCTGAAGTATTCTCTTATAACATCCTGATTTGTACATAATATATCGTCAAATATAAAAATAGAATTTGGTTTTGCTTCTGAAGGATGAAGAATGTTTTCACTGGCATTAAATGGGAAATATTCAATTCCTTGTATCGGTTTTAATAATTCTGCTAAATATACGTATTTCGGTTGGTATAGGGACTTTGAGTATATATAAATATTTTCAAATTTTAAACCGTTTTCATGTTCAACCAAATTAATCATAAGATTCGTTTTTCCACAATTAGAAGGTCCTACTATAATACAGCGTATTGTTGAAGGAAACAACACACCATGTCTGTTGAATGATTTCTCGTTAAATGTATTTCGTTCAATTTCTAGGGTAGTTTCTTGTTTGACGATTCGCATTTTTAATTATACATATATATATATATATATATTTTTGGCCCGTGGTACAAGTGAGGCTAACCCGTGCAAAATCTGCATAATAAGTGAGGACCGCGACCAAGTGAGGACCAATATACGGACCTCACAAGGACTTCGCTTGAAATTTTTGTGGTGAGTTGCGGATATGGTCTTGAGTCAAATTTGAAAATTTCAGCTGGTCCTCATTTTTTTCGTTTTATGGTAAATGTATACATTTTAGTTCACCACTTTGGCACCAGATGGTTTCTCGAGTTTGTATACCGCCACCCCATATACGTTACATACCAGTGCATGCAACAAGTGAGGTCCTGAAATTCGGCAACAATGAAATACCGGCAGACTAATGCCTCTCACGATATTTCGCCTTCTCTTTGTGTACTTGATTGTTTAGCTTCCCATATTACACGTTGCTGTCTTTGAGAAAAAAATTAGGTGTTGCGTATAATTTTGTTCACAAGTGCCCCATCATGAGGAACTTTTGGAATGAGATCTAAGCGGCTTTTATGGCAGAAAAGTTTTAGATTGCAGGTCATCGCTCTATGCATGAAGGGTTTAATTCTTAAAAGGAGTAGGATCTTCGGTTATAGCGATTACTAGACAGTTCTGAAATCATGAACCATGCCCTTATGCGTAAGAACTAGCAGGTGTTTCAATTAGTTTAATATCCAGTGATACAATTTTCGTTTGGAATCTAAGATGGTTAATTCAACTGACGTTTTAGATACTGTATGATATGCCTTTTGAAATTGTTAAAGCTCATTTCTGTACAACTGAGAAGCATATTTTAGATTTAGGTAGAAAATGGGACAGAGTGTCTGAGAGAGTAGAGTGCTATCCGAGTCAAATCGTTCCAAGTTCGTCAGATTTTAGCTGCTCCGATAAGCATCCTAAGAGTTTTTGGTCTGGCTTGACCCGATTTTACTCGTTTCATGTCAATCCAGCTTCAGCTTTAAAAATGCGATAAGTTATAAAATACTTTTATTTTCAAACATTCCAACAAAATATGTGAATTCCCCTCAGAGTACATATTATTATATGATAGATGCAATACAGGGTGGGCCAATAGTGAGTAGACGGAGGATTGTTGACTTAGAAGGATATTTCAAAAGTCTGTTACTTGATCATGGTAGGGCCCCTGAAGGCTATAACGTTAAAATACTTTCACTCAAACTTTAACGTTTATATAGGCTGATTATCAAACTAACATTTTTTTAATAGAACCGCCTATATATTATTGCATATTTGAATTGCTTAGTGAATTCTAGTGTGACTTCATGTATCTTATATGGAACTTTAAATGGACCGTTTAGGCGCAAATCACTTTTTTTTTTGTATAAGTAGGTATAAGAGAAAAATTGAATATCGCATCGATCATAAAACTTAGAAGGCCGTGTCTTTACGGTGTGACTAAGCATGAAACGTGTCATCTTAGGTCATACGATAAAATTTGAATTCTTTTTGTACTTGGAGAAATCAGTAGAATAATTAAGGAAATTTCAATCACAGGTACCTTGATTATTTCAAATGGGAATGTCTAATTTTTCTTATACCATCGAATCTAAAACCTGATAACCTTTCCAACAACGTAGGATTATAAGCAATCTAGCAGTCCATGAAAAATAAACAAAAACCTGTTCAGATGGAAGAAATCAACTAACTTGGCATAAAAACGCAAACAAACTAGATTAGTGAGGTAAGATTATAAAAATGTCTTACAAGATATCAGCTCTAACCAGAAACGACAGCGGCAACAGGAAGGCTTACTTTTCACAGCCTATTAGCTATACGCAGATATCCAAAATCAGTACAAAAAATTAAATAAAAGACAAAATACCAGCGATCGTTACTGGCAGGAGAGTATCTATATTTTCAGAATAAATTTCCACATTTAGTTCCATAAAATAGCCGTAAGTCAAAACTGATGATGTCTTTGACTGGAGCCCTTCAAATTCTTCACTGGTACTTCTACTTATTAGCAAAATCGCAAAAAATGAAAACTGAATTGCAGTATGTTATATGATAAAACATTATTTACTTGGTAGGAACATACATGAAATAAACACAGTTACAACATGGAGTAATAAAAAATCTAACAATCACATCAATAGATGCTTAGAGTGCTCCAGTTAGAGATATCTTTACTTTTGACTTAACAGAAATCCCATTGAATGTGAAATTTCATTCTGACGATGCTAAACTGTCAGCAGCAATCATTGGTAGTTTTTTTTGTTTCAATATTTTTAATCGTTTTTTGTTATCAAGCTCTAGTAGATCTCAATAGCTGGTAGGCTGTGGAAAAATAACACTTCTGTCATACGCCAGCTGCTCATTGTCATTAGATTTCTTACCGCTGTTGTTAGAGATTATGTGTTGTAAGGAATTTTCGTTTGTTGTGTTGTTTAGTTTGTTTGTGTCTTTCTACTTTCTTCCATCTTAACGGGCTTTTGTTTGTTTTTCATGACTTCTTATAAGTAGGAAAACTGAAAAACACTGATTTGACTGAAAATTTTAAATAAAATGGAAACTAAAAAGATTGAGATCGAGGTAATCAAATTCTGCATTTGATTCTGTAAACAAAAATGGGTATTCTTATTTGAACAAATCAAGTTCTCTGTGACTGAAGTTTCCTTAATTAATCTGCTGATTTCAAGTACAAAAAAAACAAATTTAACCGTCTGACCTAAGGTGACGCATCTCATGCTTAGACGTACCGCAATGGCATGACATTTAAATTTTTTCTGATACCTACTTATACCAAGAATGCTGATTTGTGCCTAAACGGTTCGTTAAAGTTCCATATAAGATACATTGAGTCACACTAGAATTCACCAAGGAATTCAAATATGCAATATTGTATAGGGAGTCGCCTTCAAAAAAATGTAAGTTTGATATGAACCACCCTATATAAACATCAAAATGTAAGTGAAAATATTTAACGTTATATCACTCAAAGGTCCCTACCGTGACCAAGTGGCAAATTTCTGAAATATGTTTTAGTAAGTCAACAATCCTTCATCTGCTCACTATTGGCCCACCCTATATATGTGAATGAACGTATTAAATGTCTCCTGGGTCAGTAACCGAATAAGTTGAAAAAGTATATAATTTCATATTTTTAGGCCAATGGAGGGTATTTTATGTTTACAACAAATTTTCAAGGTTTCCCCCTTCCCCACCTTAACAATTTCAGCCCCTCCCAGGAATGGTAGATGATTAACTCATAAAATGCTCAAAACGAAGTCTGAGGGGTTTTGCCTTTTACTACGCCAACGCACAGCTTTTCATGAAATGAAGCTTTACCTACTACTACCCAGCAGCATGCCGCTTTTCAAATTTCATCCACTTAAAAAACGCAACTTAGGTACACCTAAACCATATGACCAACTCTGTTTAATTAAAATGAACTATTCTTTTAGATCGATAAAAAAATACTCGGGTGGTCCTCAGTTTGCCGTGTATATCACCCGGTCCTCGTTTATCAGTTCTAATAGTATGAACAGGTATACACTGCACACATGACGCGAAAAAGTCGAAATTAGCATAACAATACTGATGTTTGAGTCCTTTACGGCCGCCACTAGTCCTCGCTTATTCCTCCTACTCGTATAAAGATACATATGTATACTTATGTGCAGAGTGCAGCTGCGGCCTAAATAATCTCTGGTAGGATTTTTGTGTATTTTTTTATTTAAACTTTTGTGCGCCCCCTTTCAAAAATTCAGGAACCGCTGATGTTCCACAGTTTAAGAAGCATTCTCTGTCCACCTTTAAAGCTGAACTCTAGTAGTATTTAGTTGTTACATCGATTTTGCTAGTAGAAACGGCAGTTCTACGTGAACAGCAGATGTGTGGTCACCGAGGTATCAAGCCTTAGATTACGTTACTGAGGACAAATTTTCATTTGATTTTATTTGTCAAGAAATAGGTAGGTATAAGGTAGGCACAGAAAAGGTCTCAAAGTAACAGATTTATTTGGAACGTGTCGGCAGATGTTTCGTAATATCTGTTTCAGATGTCATTGCCTATACATTTCAATTCACATGAGCTGCCCCTGAAGATAATTAAAGACAACGAATCAATCGACACATCATGATACTTGAAAATCTTATAGTAAATAGAAGTCTATAGTCGACCTTATGGATCGATTTACCTGGAGATACGTTTTAGGACGCTGTGCAGATAAATAACAAAGTTCATTGACCGCAGCGGTAGTACTTCATCTAGACTAATCGAACAGGAGGACCAATGAATGGTAGATTAGACGGAATAAGCAATCAGTAAGTATATCCAGGGCCGTATATAAGGGGGGTTTGGGGGGTTCAAACCCCCCCATGAGTATTCCCATGAATGAAATAACTACTAAAATAATACAAAATAAAGATAATCAAGGATGCTTTCTCCAAGCTTAGTGATTTATTCTACTACTAACCAATCCCTCTATGCTCATGACACATAAGCAGCGATACAATCTATACAGATGTTTAACAAATTAAGACATTACATATTCTTTTATACATGAACCCCTCCTAAGGTCACCATGAACCCCCTCCATGGTCAACGCCTAGCTACGGCCCTGAGTATGTCTCTGTACTAATAGGAGAGAACAAGTGATCACGGTACAACACGATCTGACCATCTTAGTATTTAAAAAATAGTTGCACTTTTTCCACATTCTCTGTATATCTCTACGATTAGAACAAACATGCGAGGACCGGTAATGTATAAGGCAATAACCGAGGTCCACATGCATATTAATTAATCGATACTACCCTACCACCTGAAATGCCATTCGCGCCTTTTTATGACCTCTGCTTCTTTTTAGTTAATTTTATTTCCCACACCGATAGGAAATTGTGATAGGTGTTGTGATCGCGAAAATTTTCGATTTTGAGATAATACGCCTTTTGGGCGTTTTATGATGTCTATATAACGTCGGTCTGTCTGTCTTTGCGTGTTTTTCTAGGCTAGTCGCATCAGTAACCGTGGATTGTGATAAAATTTGGGTACCGGTATCCTATGGGGTCCTAGTAGGTATTGCTCCTATAATTTTAAAAATCGGTGCATTGGCAGCGGAGTAATTTGCAAAAAACAAAAAGAATTGAATATTCCTCAAACCTCATTTTTGGGCGTTTTAGAATTTCCTGATAATTTTCTACTTTTTTGGGTGAGAGTGTGATTGGGGTCGTTGGGGGTGGGGGGGTTGTAAAACTCAAAAATTTGTTGTATTCATTATAGAGATTTTCATTAAAATGCAGGCCTTCAAACTAAAACCCTAATAAAACAAAATTGTTTTGTCGGATTTCGAAATTTTTGGTATTAGTCCTTAGAAAATATGCTATCACGTCATTACCAACTAAAAAAATGAAGTCAAGTTGATTGACTCAGTACTTTCCACACATTATGGTGATACCAGTTTATTATTTTCCCATAACATTGAAGCTTTAGTCTGAGATCCCCTTGCAACAAAATCATCGCCAGTACCCCCCCCCCCCCAAATTGTCTTTTGCCGCTAGGTCTTTCCTTCACAGGTCACCTATTATCAATAATACAAACTTTTCAGATTTACAACCCCCCCCCCCACCACCCCAATTTCACCCCCACCCAAAAAAGGTACAAAACGGTCAGGAACCTCTAAAACATCTAAAAACGAAGTTTGAGCTGTTTTCATATTTTTAGTTTTTTGATTATTACTACACTGCCACTGACACGATTTCTAACAAGCATACGCGTTTCCATCCTCACCACAGTAGTAATAATGTGTCAAAATTTCATTAGAATCAATTTAATTTAAAACGATCTAAACCAATAAATACTCGTATGTCGTATGTTACACAAAAGTCCCTTAGTTTCGGTAATAGGCAAGGCAATGTTCAGATGGACCTAAAAAGGTGATTTATGTCGCTAGGTATTCCTTCACAGGTCAGCGGACAGCCTATTATTAATACAGCAAGTTTTTCAGTTTTTCAACCCCCCACCCCCCAACCACCCTAATTTCACCCCTACCCAAAAAACTCAGAATATGGTCAGGAACCTCACAAACACTTAAAAACGATGTTTGAGCTGTTTTTGTATTTTTAGTTTTTTTTTTATTTCTGCGCCGCCACTGACACGATTTATAAAACCATACGCATTTTCCATCCTCGCCACGGTAGTAATACTGTGTCAAAATTTCATTAAAATCAATTCAACAGTTTCTTCGTTACATAATATAGAACGATCTAAAGCAATACTCGAATGTTTACACCAGAAAAAATTCTAAGTCCTTTGGTTTCTGTAATAGGCAAGACAATGTTCAGATGGATCTAAAAAGGTCATTTATGTCGCTAGGTCTTCCTTCAGAGGTCAGTGGACAGCCTATTATGAATACAGCAAATTTTTCAGTTTTTCAACCCCCCACCCCCCAGCCACCCTTTCACCCCCACCCCAAAAAAACTCAGAAAATGATCAGGAACCTCACAAACACTTAAAGACGAAGTTTGAGCTGTTTTTGTATTTTTAGTTTTTTTATTATTTCTGCGCCGCCACTGGCACGATTTATAAAAACCATACGCATTTTCCATCCTCGCCACGGTAGTAATACTGTGTCAAAATTTCGTTAAAATCAATTCAACAGTTTCTTCGTTACATAATATACTAGAACGATCTAAAGCAATACTCGTATGTTTACACCAGAAAAAAGTCCTTTAGTTCCTGTAATAGGCGTAAGGCAATGTTCGGATAGACCTCAAAAAGTTATTTATGTCGCTAGGTCTTTCTTCACAGGTCAGTGGGTAGTCTGTTATGAATACAACAAATTTTTCAATTTTTCAAACCCCCAACCCCCAACCACCCCAATTTCCACCCCCACCCAAAAAAAGTAGAAAATGATCAGGAACATCTAAAGCGCGTAAAAACGAAGTTTGGGGAGTATTTGAAATTTTTTGTTTTTTGATAATTACTCCGCCGCCAATGCACCGATTTTCAAAATTATAGCAGCATTACTTACTACGACCCCACAGCATATCGCTGCCCAAATTTCATCAAAATTCATGCAGCGGTTACTGAGATCACGAGGACAGAAAAACGCGTACAGACAGACCGACAGACAGACCGACAGACAGACAGACAGACAGACAGACCGACGGAAATGAGTGACGTGGATTTTCGTTATGTAGACATCATGAAACGCCCAAAAAGTGTGTTATCTCAAAATCGAAAATTTTCGCGATCACAATATTCCCCTCACCTTTCGGTGTGGGAAGTAAAAAGGGATCAGGTACAACACTCTTGATAGTGTCAAGATTAGCATGCTTTGAAAAGTGACTTCAAAAACGTTACAAAAAGAGGAGTCTTTAAAATATCACCAAATAATTAACCGTGCACTTTAAGGTAAACACATGCCTTTCTACAGTATATTCAATCCCAAGACAGACTCCAAATAAACAGTCGCATGCAACATTCGCGTGGTTACCGTCCGCTAACGTCTGCGCACACGCCAACTATAGTCCAGTGCAGTTATGAAATTTTATGACTATTTAAAAGAGTTGCCCTATGAGCCCATTGCAACTTAAAAGTAGCCAGTTGCCAGTTTGAAATGATCATGGCAATGAACACTTGACATTGCATATTTGGATCTACTTTCCAGTCAGCCTTGGAGAATTTGACTTGCTAGATTATAACACACAATTTACACATAATGTGCTGGACTATTAGGGACCCCACCGACACGAGCCGATCACGCACGCGGGCTTGTTTTCATTTGGTCTAGCTTGGCTGTGAATACAGTATAGTTATTCCTTGGTACCACAAGCTTGTTGTAAATGTGGTAAACATATGCAGTAAGAGATTTGAACTCTAAAGGCATATTGGATCGCTAAGAGTGCAAAATTTCAACAGACAGTTTGGAAAAAGCTTGTCATCAGATATTTTATTTTTTTTTATGGTTACTTGAATAATGTGCTATCACATCACGATTAGTCATAAAAAGTGATCAGTTGACCAGAACTTCGGTATATGGTCTCAAAACGGTATAATTTTAGATAACTTCAAGTTGCGATTTAAAATAGATTCGTCTTAAGAAGTTGGGCAAGCAAACAGAACATGCCGACCACGTTATAAAGTGTCTTGTAACCGTAGATTTTCAGTTATGGATGAGTTCATCCGTCCAAAGAATCCTACTTAAAAAATTTGCATCTCCGGCATTCACATGAAGCATAAGTCGACAAAAATCCATTCTTCTGACAGGATCGCCTTCCTCCAAAATGTGTACTGGCATGTAATGGTACGAATGTACGGATACAGACCAGTTGTTTGCGCAGTGAACCACATCTTCCGCTAAGAAATACCAGCAACAGCGTAGGTGGAGCTGTAGCATGATTTCCGAGTATGCGTGAACACCAACGCCGTTGCCCGTTCTAAAAGTAGAGACGCAGCTGTCGCAACCCACTGTATCTTAATTTGCGCAGGCGTGCGTTCATTACTGTCGATCCACAACACAAAATCTACAGTTTCAGCTTTAGCGTATGTATGTTCATGACTGATCCATAATACGAGGTTGTTCCCTAAAGATATCATGCTTAATCTTAGCCCTACTTCGTTCTGGACTATTTACAACCTCTCATTTATACACTAGTGAAAATCTATGGCTACACGATACTTTATAACGTGGCTTGCATGTTCTGCTTGATTATCTAGCATCTTTTAAGAAATTACCTAGCGACTTCTTAAGACGATTCGATTTTAAGTTACAACTTGAAGTTTTCTTCTAATATCATACAATTTGTAGACCCTATACTGAAGTTTTAGTTGATAGATCTCTTTTTTGTAATGTAATAGAACATTATTAAAGTACACAAAAATTAAAAATCCGATGACACGTTTTTGCATACGGTTGTTGAAATTTTGCGGTCCCCGAGGTCCAATATACCTCTAGAGCTTAAATGCAATTTTGTTGCCTATGTTTACCACATTTATAAGAAGTTTGTGGTACCAATGGATAACTAGAAAGATGGGCATGTATTTACCGTAAAGTACGTGGTTAACTATTTGGCGATCTTTTAAGATAAATTCCTTTTTTGTAATGTTTCTTGATGGCACTTTTCAAAACATGTTGATTTTGATACTATCTCGAGTTTGAGAGTTTGATACACGATCACTTTCTTTTAGTAAATAATGACGTGACATCGTCTTTTCTAATTACTAATACTAAAAATTCCAAAATCCGACGATAAAATTTTGTTTTATTATGGTTTTCGTTTGGAGGTCTGCATTTCAATGAAAATTAATTTAGGTATCTCTGAAACAGTTGAAAATCGGACCCTACTTTATATGACTTTTTTGTTGGAAATAAGCTATACAGCCTTCTCCTAAAGTATTTTCCATTCATCCATTGACCTGTGAAAGAGTGCTGGCGGCGCGGCGGCCCTTTAGGTCCATACGGTCATTACCTTGCCTACTACAGAAACCAATGGACTTGGAATTTTCGGATATATGCATACATACGACAATTGTTTTAGATCGTTAATGAAACTTTGCCACAGTATTACTATCGTGCCAAGCATGGAAAATGGGTATGCTTTTTAGAAATCGTGCCGTCACTACGGCGCAGCGACAATAAAAAATCTAAAAATATAAAGACAACTCAAACCAGTTTTTAGGCCTTTTGGGGGTTCCTGATCATTTTCTGTTTTTTGAGTGGGGGTGAAATTGAGGTGGTTGGGTTGGGAGGGGAGGTGGAGGGTTGCAAAACTAATAAAGTTTTTGTATGCATAATACGCTCTCCATTGACCTACAAAAGAAGGACCTAGCGACATAATACACTTTTAGGTTTATCAGAACGTTGCCTTGATTGTTACAGAAACTGAGGGATTTTTTCTGACGTATGTTGCATACGAGTATTGCTTTACATCGTTATGTATTATGTAACCTGAAATTGATTTTAATTACATTTCGACACAGTAGTATTACCGTGGCGAGGATGGCAAATGCGTATGGTTTTTAAAAATCGTGTCAGAACTAAAAATATAAAAATAACTCAAACTTCGTTTTTAGGCGATTTGGGTGTTCCTGGTCGTTTCGTTTCATCCAATTAAAGTTCGCAGAATAAAAGCAGTGTCGATCTAGTTCCTACGCAGAGGAGTATCAAGAAACTATTTACTAGAGTTTTTGTGTTGGATGTTTTTTGAGGGTAGGAGGGTGATGATTTGGTTGCAAGGGGATCTCAGACTATAGCTTAATGCAAAGGGAAGATAATAAACTGATATCACTTTAATGTGTGGGAAGTACTAAGTGAGTCAATTATCGTTCATATTGATTGAACCTCATATATAACTGTACAGTACAAATTCCTGAATTCATAAATGTTGTACCCCTGTCAAGTATATCTACCCTTATCTAACAGTATATTCATGTTACAGATTTGTTGCCTTTCTAGCTAACTTTATTGTATCACAGACATAGACACGTTTTATGACGCCAAATGACAACCGAAAGTGCAGTCAACTGATTCACGCGTTAAATTAAACCGATTTTCGAATTACGCGTCTACAAATATTGAATAATTCCCAAAACATGGTCAGATATTAAAAAGATAGAAGTCAAGTTTATTGATTCAGTTCTTCTCAGGAATACTTGTTTTTCATAACGAAGGGCGATACCATTTTCAACATCAGCGATCTAGCAATTACGACTGTGAAGCAAAGTGAGTCATGTCCTATTTCAGTTGGTCCGATTGAAAAAGTCTTGCTCCTGTAGTCGCAGTGCCTATAGGTTTGAGAACCCCTAGACTAGTCAATAGACGTTCAAAATAGATCCGTTGAACTAAGTTACCTCAATTCGCCGTTATTGACATGTTCAGATTATTAGCGAAATTTTGGTAACTAGAGGGGTCGAATTTTTCGATATGTGCCACGCAGTATCTATATCCCTGTAGTCGAATTTTAACAAAGGAAAAGGTTAATTTTACATTTAGTTGCATTTATTTTCACTTAGCTGAAATCCGTAGTAGCACATGCTAATGAATGTTATTTTACTGCATGAAAGCTGAACTAGTATATCTCTGTACGAATAGGAGGAATAAGTGAGGACCGCTGGCGGTGGTGAATCACTCGTACATATTAGTATTGTTAAGCTAATTTCGACTTTTCTGCATGTCACGTTTACAGTGTTTACGTGTTTATGCTATTAGAACTGATAAACGAGGACCGGCTGATATGGACGACAAACTGAGAACCACCTGAGTATTTTTTGTAAACGTCTTTCCTGCTCTTCTCATGTGAACGACAACTGCATTAAAACCAAATCGGCCACACAATGAATACATCACATGAAAGTGACCTGTGCGCATGCCGAAAGTTGCGTTTTTAAGAGGACGATATTTTTATACAGAGCAGCATGGTGCTGGGTAGTAATAGGTAAAAATGAAGTCAAGTTGATTGACTCAGTACTTCCCACACATAATGATGATACCATTTTATTATTTCCCATTACATGAAGGTATAGCCTAAAATCCCCTTGCAACTAAATTATCGCCCATCCGCCTCCAAAAACAACATCCAACACAAAAACCCTCGTAAATAGTTTCTAGCGTCTCCCTTCTTAGGAACTAGGGCGCCACACTTTTTTTCTACATGCTTGAACTGGACAATGCGAAACGATCAAGAGCCTCCAACCCGTCTAAAAACGAAGTTTGAGCTGATTTTATGTTTTTGGTTTTTTGATTATTGCTGCGCCGCCTCTGACATGGTTTTTCAAAAACAGAGTCGTTTTCCATTCTCGCAGCGGTAATTCTGTGTCAAAATTTTATCAAAATCAATTCAATAATTTTCGCTTTACGCAATATACATAGAACGAAATAAAGCAAAACTCGTATGTGTGGATCACAAAATTGGTTTCTGTAATAGGCAAGCCAATGTTCGGATGGACCTAAAAAAGTGCAATATGCCGCTAGGTATTTCTTCTTCAGGTCAATAGACGGACTATTATGAATACAACAAATTTTTCAGTTTTACTACCACCCACCCCCCAACTGCCCCGATTTCACCCCACCCAAAAAAATTTGAAAATGATCAGGAACCCGTGAAACGCCAAAAAACAATGTTTGAGCTGTTTTTATATTTTTAGTTTTCTTATTATTGCTGCGCCGCCACTGACACTATTTTTCCAAAACATACGCGTTTTTCATCCTCGGCTTGGGAGTAATACTATGTCAAAATTTCATTAAAATCAATTGAACAATTTTCGCGTTACGCGATATCGAACGATCTAAAACAATACTCGTATGTGTACATCATAAATTCTGATGAACATCAATTCAGTAATTTCAACATTATAAAACACAGAACGATCTAATATGTATACATCGGAAAATTCTCAAAGTCCCGTGGTTTCTATAATAAGCACGGATGGACCTAAAAATGTGTATCATGCCGCTAGGCTTTTCATTCACATATTAATGGACAGCCCATTGCGAATAAAACAAATTTTTCAGTATTACAACCCCCCACCCACCAACCAGCCCAAATTCCCCCCCCACCCAAGAAAAAGTGGAAAATGATCAGGAACCCCTAAATCGCTTAAAAACGAAGTTTGAGGCATATTTGACATTTTTCGTTTTTTGCTAATTACTCCGCCCCCCGTATAACGATTTTCAAAATTATAGGAACATTACCTACTACGACCCCACAGCATAACGCTGCCCAAATTTTATCACAATCCATGCAGCGGTTATTGAGATTACGAGGGTAGAAAAACGCGACAGACAGACAGACAGACCGACAGACCGTCAGACAGACCGACAGACAGACCGACAGACAGACCGACAGACAGACCGACAGACAGATCGACAACAGACAGACCGACGGAAATGAGTGACGTGGATTTTCGTTATGTACACATCATAAAACGCCCAAGAAGCGTATTATCTCCAAATCGAAAATTTTCGCGGTCGCAATACTCCCCTCACCTATCGTGTGGGAAGTAAAAATTCATTTTATAAAAAGCTTCGCGTTGGTGTAGTGAAAGACAAAACCCCTCAGAATTATTCTTATAAGTTACCAATCATCTACCGTTTTTGGGAGGGGATGAAATTGGGAAGGTGGGGATGGGGGAGTCGAAATCCCGAAAATTTCTTGTAAACATAAAATACCCTCGATTGCCCTAAAAAATATAAAATTCTAGACTTTTCAGACTTATCCGAATACTGACCTAGGAGACATTTGATACGTTTATTTACCTATACAGGGTGGGCCAACACTGGGCGGACGGAGGATTGTTGACTTACTAACAGATATTTAAAAGGTCTGTCACTTGGTGGGGGGTGGAAACACTTGACTGCTATAACGTTAAAATATCTTCACTTAAATTTTTAAGTTTATACAGGGTGATTCACAATAAAATTACATTTTTTAAATGAATGGAGTGGAATATATTATTGCGTATTTAGATTGCTTGGTAAATTCTAGTATGACCCCATGTATTTTATATGGAACTTTAAACGAACTGTTTAGGTGCAAATCACCATTCTTGGTATAAGTAGGTATCAGAAAAAAGTTGAGTATCACAGTGATTACTAATCTTAGAAGGCCACAACTTTTCGGTACGGCTGAGCATAAGGCGCGTCAGACGGTTAAATTAGAAATCTTTTTGAACTTGGAAAAATCAGTAGATTAATTAAAGAAACTTCAGTCACAGATAATTTGATTTCTTTCCCTATAATGGTCAAATTTTAACAGAGTTATTATCTAAGATACCAAATTACCTACATCCCTGCAAAAGTTAATTTTACATTCAGTTGTATTTATTTTCACTCAACTGAAATCCGTACTAGCACATATTAATGAATGTTATTTTACTGCATGAACGTTGAATTAGTATACCTCTATACGAATAGGTGGAACAAGTGAGGACCGGTAGGCGGTGGTGAATCACTCGAAGATATTAGGATTGTTAAGCAAATTTCGCATTTTCTACCTGTTATGTATAATATACAGTGTTTACGTGTTTATACTATTAGAAGTGATAAACGAGGACCGGGTGATATAGACGACAGAGGACCACCTGAGTATTTTTTGTTGCGTCTTTCTTGCCCTTTTACTATTATTGTTCTTCAAGTAGGTATATTTTCGGATCGATCTGAAATTCATGTAACCGTCAACCGTACTGAACCCGAATCGGCCGCACAACGCATATACAGGGTGAGTCAAGCTCAATGCCTCGGACTCTTGTGACTAAACGATACCACTTTTCGAAAAATCGACTTTGCGAGTGTATGTAGGTCGAGTTGGACTACATTTAAGAAATAATGACCTTTATATAGGGTGTCTAATAAAAGCGTGACATATCAAAGCTGTTTTTTTAAATGGAATACCCTGTACATTATTGCATATTTAGACTCCAGTACATTTTAGTGTGACTTTATGTATCACACATGGGACTTTAAGCGAACCGTTTAGGTACAAATCACAATTTTGGGTATAGGTAGATTTTTCATTTATTTGCACGAAACATACAAATGATGCCACCCCTAGAAGGCTGAGCCTTGTGTCGGGGTATGGGCATACATTAGATAATCATAAATCACAAAAATTTTATAGTTTCATCTGATATCCCTCAGCCTTTTATATCAGAACTGGATCGTAACCGTTGACAGCTTCCTTGGATTATGCTTGTTGCTTTTCCATATGCTTTATAGAACATTCTGCAGTGTGTTTCACTTGAACCAGGCAAAGATGAGCTTCAGGTAATACCAATGATGCTTTTGTAAGTGTAAATACTGTTAGAAACTAAAAATTTTGACGATCTGAACGCACAACTGTCATTTTTTTGTCAGAAAAAATTGAATATCGCAGCTATTATAAATCTTAGAGGACTGTGACTTTGCCGTGTTGCTAAGCATGAAATGTGTCAGCTTACGTTAGACGGTCGAGTTCGAATTACATTTGTACTTGGAGAAATCGGTAGATCAATTAAGTAAACTCCAATCAAAGGTAACTTAATTTTTTGAAATGGGAATGCATAATTTTTTTATACCATCGAATGTGCAATTTGATAAGTTTTCTAATGATATGCGGTTGTAAATATAAATCTCTGGTAGTTTTGATTTAATTTCAAACTTTCAGTAAAACCGGTGTTTTTCAATTCTCCTACCTATAAGCAACTTAGCAGGCCATGAAATATGAGCAAAAAACTGTTCAGATGGAACAAAACAACGTACTTAGCAGATAGTTATGGACGAACTAAAGTAAAAGGACAAAATTATAAAAATGACTTTCAACAAATCAATTCTAACCAGAAATAGCAGGCATAATACATCTAAGGTCAAAAAGCAGCTGGAGTATGACAGAAATAGGTATTTTTTACAGCATACCGGCTACTACAATATTCTAAAGATTGAAGATTCACAAAACCATTGTGAATTTTGAAATGAAAGGAAATCTACCACGTAATGTTGCTTGCAGCTTAATAGCTCCAGAATAAAATCTCACAGTTCCTTAATTAAAAAAATAGTAACCGATACCATTGCCCTAAAAAATATTAAATTCTATGCTTTTCAGACCTACACGAAAACTGTCCTTGAAGACTTACCTACATTCTTTTTTGATACCCATTCATTACACTTAGGGCCAGTTTCACTCGTCTCTGATAAGTTTCAGATAGCGTATCTGTCACATAGGCCCATATCATTTATATAGAACCGGTTTCACCGGTCTCTGATAAGTTTCAGATAGCGTATCTGTCAGATAGGCCCGTAACATTTATATGGCATTATCGGACATATCGGTCTGTCGGTTTATCTGCCTGTTGGCGTTTTTCTATCCTCATAATCTCAGTAACCTTTGCACGGAGCGATATACTGTGGGGTCGTAATAGGTAGTATACTGCTATAATTTTGAAAATCCGTGTTTGGGCGGTGAAGGAATTAGCAAAAACAAAAAAAGTCAAATATTCCTCAAACTTCGTTTTTAGGATTTTTGGGGGTTCCTAATCATTTTGTACTATAGGATGGATGGTGGAGGGCTATGAATAGAGATGGGCATATCGTGTCATTTTTAAGATGCGGATCACCGGATCTAGAACACCTCAAAGATCCGGAACAGTGATCCGGTTCACGGGTCAGTCGGATCCCGACTAGCGAATGCAATCGTTCACCTTCGATCTCAAGATCTCAAGATCGAAGGTGAACGATTGGTCAACCGAAGCACGAGGGAACCGCCCAATCTGTGTACTCGGTGCAGTCAGAAATGAGCCAGTACAGTACAGTACACTTCATGTATAATTTATTAATTTGTTTTATCTTTATATCAGATGATATTTATTTTTTTATAAATATGTACCTAGAAGATGTATATGTATTAATACTATTCTTTATAAGTTTCGATTTGAGTAAATAATTATTCAGTTTTGAGTTTCTCGTATTTGTTAAAATACACTCCTAGCACGTAAAAGGAATTTTTTGTCTCTACTATAAACAGCCACAACTCATCATACAAGAAAAATATTCATTTATTATTCGCCCTAAAATATCTATCTAAATATTCTTTTAAATTCAGATCCCAGAACATTGAGCATTATGGCTATCCTGTAGCTTAAGTAGAACACTGAACCGAAAACTGAACATCGCCAATCGTCAGATCTACTGACCGACATATATCGCCGTAGCACGCACCATCCTGCTTTGTGATTCTGATGAACAAGCCGCCGAATTTGTGACCCGACTGACCCGTTGACCCGTAGAGATTAAATTTAGGATTCGGTTCAGTTAGGTCACCTTAAGGATCCGGATCAATGAACCGGATCAGAACCGTTCTACACATCTCTAGCTATGAAAATGAAAAAATTGTTGTATTCATAATAGGCTGTCTAAAGCTTATCAAAAAATGGCCAAATATATGAAACTAGTCAATCTTGGGTTAATTCCGCATAATGATGTAACATTTAATAATTTAATGTAAAATCTAAATGCTAAAAGTAAAGCCATTACACACACATACAGACTATACGGAAACACACTGACCTGTGAGAGAAAGACCCAGCGGCATAATACACTTTTTTAGGTCCATCCTAACAGTGCCTTGCGTATTGCAGAAAACAAGGGACTTCGAATACGAGTTTTGCTTTAGGTCGTTCTGTATTTGGTGGAAACTTTTGTTTGATTTTAATGAAATTTTGACATAGTATTATTACTGTGTCGAGAATGGAAATGCGTATGGTTTTTAGAAATCGTATCAGTGGCGGCGCAGCAATAATGAAAAAAACTAAAAATATAAAAACATCTCAAACATCGTTTTTAGGCGTTTGAGTCGTGACTGATCATTTTCTACTTTTTTGGTAAGGGAGAAATTGGGATCGTTGGGGAGTGAGGGGTTGTAAAACTGAAAAGCTTATTGTATTCATAATAGGTTGTCCATTGACCTGTGACACTTTTTTAGATCCATCCGAACATTATCTAGCCTATTGCAGAAACCAAGAATTTCCTGATGTATACGAAATAATGGCATTGCTCTAGATCGTTCTGTAGCGTGGAAAATATTGAACTGATTTTGATGAAATCTCGACACAGTATTACTAGCAAATACTATTAGCTTAGCGAGGAGGGTAAACGCGTTTGGCTTTTAATTGAAAACCCCAATTTTCTGTTGTATACATAAGGGTATTGCTTTAGACCGTTCTGTACTATATAACAAAGTGTTATTTCCGTTGCAAGGTTGGAAAGCGCGTAAGGTTTTTAGAAATCGTGTCAGTAGCGGTGCAGCGTGTATTTGGTTGCAAAAGGATCTCAGATTATAGCTTCACGGTATGGGAAAACAATAAACTGGTATCACCGCAATGTGTGCGAAGTACTAACTCACTCAACTTGACTTAATTTTTTGTTCATAAATCCGCCATCACAAAGATGATATTTCAAAAGCATGCACCTTTTTCGACCCCGCCGTGGTAATAATAATCTATCAAAGTTTTATTGCTAATGTTAGATACACACTTTAGATAAAAACCTTGAGTCCTCAAACTATGTAAAGGCAAGCCAAGTACAGAACATTACAACTACCAACTTTATTCAGTATCACGGAAAGTCCATCACCCGAATTTTAGCACCTTACTAAAAGGAAAAATATTAATCAGATATTCTTAAAATTCACACAAAAATAACAAAAGCAAAGTCTATTTGTCTATAAATGGAAAAACAATGTAGTTACAAAGATCTATATAACACTGATTCTAAATCAATTATTTGGAGGATTCATGACCATACGTCTATGGGAGCAGAACATGATGTCAAAGCATTTGTGAATTCACACATCATTGAAGTCCATCAGGTTACACGTTACAACAACAGGGTAGTTGTTGTAAAGTGTAATTTAAAAAACACCTATTCAGTAAAAGTCGTAGAACGGCTTATATTGTGGTGTCATTTTGGCAACACAGCTATGACCTCGCTTGGTGCGTTGTATACCGATTTCGGACCTCCGTTGTTCTCTGGGATAAAAAGCGGGTATATCGTGGCTCACTTAATTCTTTCATTGAAAGGTCCTCCCTTGTCTCGATATACACGTATCAATTTTCTCATCTGTAAAATAGCTTTCATGTGTATATTTGAATGTTTCTTATCAAATGGCACATCTTCGTAATATCTATCATAAAATGATGCCATTATCTCGTTGTCCTCACTTGGTCATTAATATGTACTGTCCTCACTTGGTGCGCCAGCCAAGTATATATATATATATATATATATATATATCTACACGGTACAACTGTGCGTCTCCAATGCAAAATCTTAGGTTCACTCGGCGTCCGAGGTCACTGGGCGTCCGGATATACGGACGCCCAGTAACCACCCCCTTAAAACCTTGTTTTCGATACTTATAACATGTGTAGATTCCAAAACCGTTAAAATCGACTGGACGCCCACTGGCACCTAATACTGATTTGCGTACAAAATCGAAGTTCAAGCTTCTACCACGTGCTGCGCTGGGGGTCCTCATTTATATACTTACCGTATACAGAATCCAGTGCAGGGGTTTACCCGGCGCCGTATACAGAATCCAGTGCACGGGTTTACCCGGCGCCAGTTTTTTATATTAATCTATTTTTAGAATAACTATACTACGTACACTGCAGCGGTTTACTCGGCGACTGCCGTCGTTTGTTGTCATTGAATATTGTCTCTTCTAATACATTGGAGGATTGTTTTGGATTTAATTCAGTAGCTACCGTTGGAGCTGAACTCTAGGTTTACTCTAAAGTCGGAATAATAACGAACAAATGTGCATAGATAACAGTTTTATGTTTTACTTCTATGAAGTTTAAAAGAGAAATGTAGTTCGATTCATTGATTTATGCAACTACAGTGCCTGCAACTAATATTGCTATTCTTGTGCTCGGATATGAGATTTTTGAAAATTGGTTACTACGATTATCAGTAGCTTTCAAATATTTCATCTAGTCGAAATAATTCTCTAAGGGCGAGACGCAATCTTCCGAAAATTTTATCCCAAAATCTAATGTTTTGAAGTCTGAATTTTTCAAAAATTTCATAATTTTTCAAAAAACGTCCCATTGTTTACACAAAATGTTTCTTAACACGGGTTATTTCCGAGAGTATCACAGACTAGTAAAATTTCAAAATGTTTAATGCATCTTGAAGTTTCTCAAATTTCCATAATTGGTCGAAAAGTACATTCATTCAAAAAACCTCATTTTTCGAATAAATCCTGCTGCTTTGGTTGTTTTCGTTATAAATATCTCGGAATTTTCCAAAAAGCTTTGAATTTTATCGCAAGGGTCATTGCTTTGAAAAAGTAAAAATTTTTAAAATACAAAAAAGTATCAATATGTGAGTAATTTTCGACAATATCATAATTTGGTGTAATTTAAAATGTTTGTTTTTCAAAATTTCGAAGAGTTGCAAAATTGGTCGAAAATTTCACTTGTTTTGAAATCATCTCGTTTACCAAAATCATAATTTTGTTAAGGTTTCTGTTGAAGATCCAAATCTTTCCAGGAAACTAAAATTTCACGTGATTATCTTGAAGTCGGATATCTCAAAATTTTTATATTTTTTTGAAAATTTTATAGTTTTTTAGGAAGGCAAATCTTTTTCGAAAATTTCATAATTATTCCAAAAAGTTTCAAAACTTTACGTTTTTTCAGAAGTTCTCAGTTTTTGTCAAAAGGAAACCTTTTTTAAAAGTTTGAATTTTTCTTAGAGACTTCCATATGATATGGGAGCGAAATAGACCAAACTCCAGTTTTCATGTTTTACGTGGAAATCAGTAATGATCGATAGCTGTTTATCCAACCCAATTGAAATATCCTCCTAAAGACAAGTGTTCTGTAACGTTATTTTGCCCAGGCCCTAAACATCATTTTATAACCAATCACTTTGATGTCAAAATTAACAACGACTCTTTGGATATGGTAAATACTGCCAAAAATTTGGGATTGACCATTGATACTGATACTCTGCGTTTCAAAGAACATGTGTCAAATGTTTTGAAAAAATGTTATATTAATTTGAAGTCTTTATATGTAAATCGTTCAATTTTGAATTTTAAAGTAAGAAAAAACTATGTGAGTCTCTCATATTTCCTAGCATATTTTATTGTAGCAGTGTATACTATTTTTGTTTAGATTCGGTTACTAAGAACATATTACAAAAACTGCAAAACATGTGTTGTATTTTCTTTGAAAAAATACGATCACATCTCTTTGAAGAGAAATCACCATGGTTGGTTAGGCATATAAAATGCGTGTAAATATTACTTAGCAACATTTACACATAAAATTGTTTCTTCTCGCCCCCCCCCCTTTACGAAAAATTTGTATTTAGACGTAGTAATTTAGACATCAATTTTAGAGATCCCATGTATAAAACTGTACTATATCGCAGATCATACACCTACAATGCCATCAAGATTTACAATGATTTAGATGATACATACAGGGTGGGCCAATAGTGCGTGGACGGAGAATTGCGGGCTTACTAAAAAATATTTCAAAAATCTATCACTTGATCATGGTAGGGATCCTTAAGGGCTATAACGTAAAAATATTTTTACTTGAATTTTGACGTTTATACAGGGTGATTCATATCAAACCTACATCTTTTTGAATGGAACTCCCTATATATTATTGCATATTTGGATTCCTTGGTCAATTCTAATGTGACTTTATGTATCACACATGGAACTTTAAACCGTTTAGGCGCAAATCACCATTTTTGGTATAAGTAGGTATCAGAAAAAAATTGAATATCGCAGCGATTATAATACCTAGAAGGCCCTGACCTCGCGGTACGATTAAGCATGAAAATGCGTCTCCTTAGGTTAGACGGCTAAATTTGAATTCATTTTGTACTTTGAGAAATCAGAGGATAAATTAAGGAAACTTCAATCACAGATAACTTGATTTTCTCAAATGGGAATGCCTATTTTGGTTTAAATAATCAAATCTAAAATTTGATGACCTTTCTAATGATATAGCATTCTTGACATCAATGTCTTTTCGTTTTCATTTTATTTCAAATTTTCAGTCAAATCGGCGTTTTTCAATTTTCCTGCGTGCAAGCAACCTAGCAGGCCATGAAAAATAAACAAAAGCTCGTTAATATGGAAGAAAGCAACTAACTTAGTAAAAAGATGCAGACTAGTAAAATTTCAAAATATTTATTGCATCTTGAAGTTTCTCAAATTTCCAAAATTGGTCTAAAAATTAATTCATTCTAAAAACCTCATTTTTCGGATAAATCCTGCTTCTTTGTTTGTTTTTGTTATAAATATCTCGGAATTTTCCAAAAAGTTTTGAATTTTATCGAAAGGGTCATTGGTTTGAAAAAGTAAACATTTTTAAAATACAAAAAATAATCAAAATGTGAGTAATTTTTGACAATATCGTTAGGGTACTTGCAGAGGTCGTGAAATCGCCTCGGGAGTATACATAGCGTAAAGAAAACCATATCAAGAAGCAGTAGGAAACAAAAAACATGATTTTACGGACGGCCAAAAAAAGATATTTGCAAAATAAAATAAGGATATATTCAAATTTTTCCACGTGACTTAAAACAAGGGCTGACATCACAGGTATCTTATCGATATCGACAATCGATACTGCTACAGCGCAGGTCAGTGAGATTCAACTGCAAACTATTTCTGATGTTGCCAAATTTCTTTTTAAATACTTACGTTGGCCATATATCAATAATTTAATTTACGAGCGAGTTTTGTTATATGGGTATACATATTCCCAAATGAAATAAGACTTCTCTTTTATCCTACTACAGCCGTAGTTCCTCATTGAGTAATACTGCGAGATGCAAAATGCAAAACGAAATCATATCAGCTGTTTGAACGCAACCATATTTTCTTTGTGGTTTGCCAACTGCGCATTCGACTAGAGATGAAACAATGCGACTCAATTTATTGATACTTAAACATATTTGAAACAGGCAATTAACCCACTAGCATTTTTGTTGCAATACATTTTTATATCTGATAGGTATCACAGTTCATCCTGTTTGTGACCGAGATTCGCAACTAATCGAAGCCATCATCTTATTTCGACGCATCCCATTATGAATGAATTCAAAGATAGAATCTAATTCAAGCCCATCCCTACAAGGTGAATTAGTAATCTAGCCTAACTTTTATTCTTTTGACTTTTGTACTTTTGTGTGTGCCTGTTTTGTGATTATAAGGTGCTTTCCTTTTACATCTGCACTAACTCAGATCACTTAAAAATCAGATGGCTCAGCTCAGTTGGAAACCTCAGATGCTCAGATGAGTTAAAGGAACGTGTTTGTGCAGTTAAATGTCAATCCTCGAAATTTTGTAATATGCTATGTTTCTATAATCTGTCGATCCTTTCCATAACCTATTTTTTTACGTTTTTCGTAGCTCACCGTACACTATCGACTATCCATACACAACAAAACCCGCTAAAATTCAAACATACAAATAATTCTAACCTCTTTTATTGATTTATTTGACATCTAAATGATCTGAGACAACTGATCTACCTTTCAATCTTGTGCAGATGGGCTTAAGTGGGGGTAAAATATCTCACTTTAGACTCAGATTCAGAAGACAAAAGGAACGTACATCGAAATGAGTCATGACGTCACAAGTGAGATTTATCAGATAAATCAGGTAAAAGGAAAGCGCCTATAATGATCAATGTCAAAATGTTAGGTTAGCATTGGCTATCGATATCGAATATCAATACTTTACATCCCATCACTATAGGATATCACTGACGTCAGACGTTGTTTGCGCGGCATTTTCCGGCATTTGAAATAATTTTTGGAATATCTCTCACAGCCGACACCAAAAAACCAAACAAGTGATTTTGTCATGTTTACTAGGCTCTAAGGAACGCGTAAATGACATAATATTTTTTTCTGCAAGTACCCTAGTAATTTAAAATGTTTATTTTTCAAAATTTCGAAAAGTTGCAAAATTGGTCGAAACTTTCACTTGTTTTGGAATCATCTCGTTTATTAAGATCATAATTTTCTTAGGGTTTCTGTTTTGAATATCCAACTCTTTCCAAAAAACTCAACTTTCACGTGATTATCTTGAAGTCGGATATCTCAAAATTTTTTTTTTTTTTTTTTGAAAATTTTATAGTTCTTTAGGAAGTCAAATTTTTTTCGAAAATTTCATAATTATTTCACAAAGTTTCTAAACTTTACGTTTTTTTCAGAAGTTCTCAGTTTTTGTCAAAAAGAAACTATTTTAAAAGTTTGAATTTTTCTTAGAGATTTTCATATGATCTGGGAGCGAAATAGGCAAAATCCAGTCTTCATGTTTTACGTGAAAATAAGTAATATGCAGCTTGATTCATGTCACAAATACAACTTGGGTTTGCCGAATTTATGGAGTCACTGAGTATAATTAAAAATGAGACTGCTGATGACTGCTCCTACAAACCCTTGTTAAACTTTTTTCGATACCTTTCTAGTTTACCCAACTATCGACCACCTCTGAAAAATTTGATAACGCCACATATTAAGATTATACTGTAAATATAAAATAAGATAATGGTATGAAATTATCCAGGGCAGCGCACCTAAAGAATCTGTTTTAGTTGCGCCCCACTTTCCTGTACATGCTGTAATTTTGTTTTGTTCACCCTCGACATCCATATAAATAATCATTCAACTCTCATAAGCCTTTTTGTGAACATAAAATAATTTGTGAGATAAATGGGGGGTGTCCAGAAGGGAAATCCATATAAAATGTTAAAGGTCATTGTTGATTTCATAAAAAATCCAGTGTACAGGTTTACTATGCTCCCCTATTGTAAAGTAAATCTATTTTTAGTATCATCATATTCTTTGTGTTTTGCAGCGGTTTACCCAGCGTCTGTCGCTGAATCTTGCCCTTGAAATGTGCAAAGTACCGAAATTCCTTGAGATAATAGCGTCTTTCCCAGCTATCAAATATTCTCTGCTCACGACGTACTTGCAGATTTGTGTTTCTTGCATGGGTACAGTACTTAATAGCATGCTAAGAACTTAGGAGTTGAGCGTTTAGGCTATACCGAAAAGCCACATTTCCTCCATAATATGCTAATGCAATTCTTCAGTATATTCCATTTCCGTGTAAGCGTAGTGTACCAACAATATAATACACTCAAAGGCAATTTTTGGGCTATAGTGACTTTATTTTGTTGTTGTTGTTGTTGTTGTTGTTGTTGCAGTACGCGATGAAAAGTTCTATACATATTCTGTGCTCAAATCTACGTAACCATATACAGGGTGTCTCAAAAGGACCCGACTATTTGAGGTAGGGAAAAACCAAATGGAGAGATAAAGGAAGAAATTTTACTTTTTTTCCTTTTTCAAAATAACATTCTTAAAATGACGCCCATTTTGTTGACGGTATTCTTCAAAGCGTTTATGCACATTATCAAAACGGTCCAACTACTTAGAGTGCACGAGACGCAAATAAAGCGTGGTGGAGGGAGTAAGCCCGCACCGCTCGCTCGGTAAGAACACTGGTTAGATATTGCACTTTTAGTTGCCAGGATGCATGCAACTCCTTGGAACAGTTTTTGATAAAATGTGCACAAACGGTTTGAAAAACGCCTTCAACAAAATGGGCGTCATTTAAAGGATGTTATTTTGAAAAGTAAAATTTCTTCCTTCATCTCTCCATTGGCACTAATCAATGGTATTTACAATAAGCCGGTTTTGGTTTTTCCCTACCTCAAACAGTCGGGTCGTTTTGAGACACCCTGTAGTATTGTACCACTATAACTACATAGCTGTATCATAGTTCTTGGGCAGTGACTCTTCTCTCATTAGCCATTACGCTTCTAATCAACACGCTCAAAGTTCCACTCATTCTAACGGCTCTCAGAACCCTTGCCTCGTGGCAATAACCCATTCAAGGGTGGACGCCTAGTAACATCAACGCTGAATTTACAAAAAGTCTGTATATAAATTCTATTAATAGACAGGCATAAAAAAGATGGACGCCCAGTGGAGCTAACGGTGAACTATGACGTCAAGCGACCTGTTTCTGAAACTTACTTATATACAGTTATATACGCCAGACGCTGGGTAAAACGCTTTTGGTCCGGACGCTGGGTGATCCGCTGTAAATAAATATATATATATATATATACATCATTATAACAAACCTGAGCCAGTTGGAAATTGACCATATACTGAGCCACCTACTTAGAGATGTGCTAGATAAATAATAGTTTTATTTTCATCTCCAGATATATTGTGTTGTATCTAAAAACCGTAATATACATAAGAAATTATTTAAAATAAATATTTTTGAAAATGCTTATATATTCATATTTATAGTACATACATGAGCCATGCATACATTTAATACCATTGTGAGCCTTTGATATACAAGTTTATGTAAATTATCGAATCTTCCTGAGCCAAGCAATGTTGCCAAGATTACAGCTGGGTTTAGGCTCAGAATAGTTAGCAATCAAATATATACAAATAACACGCCCACTTGACCTTGACTGGGTGGAATTCATACTCCTGATGTACTGTGTGAGGCTTTCCCGGCCACCGTCGAGTGAATTTGTGGTTCTTGGGTTGTTAAGCCGGCGTCGTTTAGCGTTAAGGCTTGACGTTTCGCCACCACGAGTGGATGGCATATTCAGAATCTATTTCACTTTGGCGACTTCCAAAATACTGTAATTTGGATTTTGGATACTGTAATTTGTATTGGTCAATATGGTCAAGTCATTCTCACGTGATGCCGTGACCAAGGGAAAAGGGATTCATTTTTATTCAGGGTGTTAATTAAGTATGTTAACAAACTTTAACCACGAATAGTACTCTGAAAAATAGAAAGAAAATGTCATATGAACATGGGTCCGGAAATGCTTCCTAAGGGAGCTACGCTCCTTTGCATGGGGCACCCTGAAGACGGTTTTCCCTCGATATTCTCGAAACCATTCATAACAAAATTACGAAATTAGGTACGATGGGTAAACTTTTGACGCTGAATCTGATTCTCAATTCAGAATTTCATAATTTTAATCAGAGGCGTATCATACGGGAGGAGTTGGGGGTAAAAATAACCCCATTTTCTAAATGGTAATTTTTTTACATTTTGATTTTAGAATATGGTGTTTCAGAGTTTGTTGTCAAGTAGAAGTGTACTGATATTCAGCTGGTGGCGGTCACTTCCACTTTAAGAAAACATTCTCTATTTGTCTTAGTATTTTATTTCTTATTTGTTCAAACTCTTATTAAATAATGTTACTTTAAAAATAATACCTAAATGTTTTGTAATAACTCTAAACTGAATAAACTGACAGTTCTTAAGTTGTTTATCAATTATTTCAATTGTTTTTCACAGCACACTTATTAAATAAATGAACATTTATTTACAATAGCCTGCATCGATTCAATGCCTTGCATTTTTCTCGAAAATGGTTAGCCCTATCGAGATGTACCAAAAAACCATTTGTACGTAGAAATCTCTGAAATGTCTGTCTGTTGGCGTTTTTCTAGCCTCCCAATCTCAGTAACCGCTACATGGATTGTGATGAAATTTGGGCAGCGTTATGCTGTGGGGTCGTAGTAGGTAATGTTTCTATAATTTTGAAAATCGTTATACGGGGGGCGGAGTAATTAGCAAAAAACGAAAAATTTCAAATACGCCTCAAACTTCGTTTTTAGGCGTTTTAGGGGTTCCTGATCATTTTCTACTTTTTTTTGGGTGGGGGTGAATTTGAGGTGATTGGGGGGTGGGGGGTTGTAATACTGAAAAATTTGTTGTATTCACAATGGGCTCTCTAATGACCTGTAAATGAAAGGCCTAGCGCCATAATACAATTTTTTAGGTCCATCCAAACATTGCCTTCCCTATAATAGAAACCAAGGGACTTGGAATAATTTGTGATGTATATATCCGAGTGTTGTTTTAGTTTTAGATCGTTCTTTATTGCATAACGCCAAAATTATCGAATGGATTTTAATTAAATTTTGACACAGTATTACTGCCACGGCGAGGATGGAAAACGCGCATGTTTTGGAAAAATCGTGTCAGTGGCGGCGCAGCAACAATAAAAAAAATGTAGTCAAGTTGATTGACTCAGTACTTCCCACACATCTCGATGATACTAGTTTTATTATTTTCCCACAGCATGAAACTATAGTGCCCCTGCAACCAAATTATCGCTCGCCCGACGGCAAACAAAAGGTTTTATTCTACTAGATGCCTCTTTCACTGGTCAATGGACAATCTATCATGAATACAACAAATTTTTGAGTTTCACAAACCCCCACCCCCCAACCACCCCAAATTCACCCCCAACGAAGCAAAAATATTTAACATGATCAGGAACCCCTAAGACGTCTAAAACGAAGTTTGAGGTGTTTTTTATACCTTCAGTATTTTTATTGTTGCCGTGCCGCCACTGAAATGATTTCTAAAAACCATACGTGCTTTGTGTACTCGTCGCGGTAATAAACCTGTGTCAAAATGTCATTAAAGTTGACTCAGAAGTTTCCACGTACACAATACACAACGATCCAAAGTAATACTCGTATGTATTTTGTATGCATCAGAAAGTTCAAGTCTCTTGGTTTCTGTAATCGGCAAGGCAATGTTCGGATGGACCTAAAAAAGTGTATTATGCCGCTAGGTCTTTCTTTCACAGGTCAGAGGGCAGCCTATTATGAATACAAAACAATCCAGTTTTACAACCCCCCACCCCTTAATCATCCCAATTTCACTCCCACCCCAAAAAAGTAGAAAACGATCAGGAACCCCTAAAACGCCTAAAAACGAAGTTTGAGCTGTTTTCATATCTTTAGTTTTTTTAATATTGCTGCGCCACCACTGAGACAATTTTTAAAAGTCAGACGCGTTTTCCATCCTCGCCAAAGTAGTAATACTGTGCCGAAATTTCATTAACATCAATTCAGTAATTTCCACATTATAAAATACAGAACGATGTAAAGCAATACTGGTATGTATACATCGGAAAATTCTCTAAGTCCCCGGTTTCTGTAATACATAAGGCAATGTTTGGATGGACCTAAAAAACCGTATTGTACCGCTAGGTCTTTCTCTCTCAGGTCATTAGACAGCCTATTATGAGTACAACAAATTTTTCAGCTTTAAAACCCCCCACCCCCCAACCACCTCAATTTCAATCCCACTCAAAAAAAAGTAGAAAATGATCAGGAACCCCTAAAACGCCTAAAAACGAAGTTTGAGGCATATTTGAAATTTTTCGTTTTTTGCTAATTACTCCGCCACCCATGCACCGATTTTCAAAATTGTCGCAACATTACCTACTACGACCCTGCACCATATCACTGCCCAAATTTTATCAAAATCTGTGCAGCGGCTACTGAGATTAGGGGGCTAGAAAGACGCCAACAGACAGACAGGCCGTCAGACAGACAGACCGACAGACAGGCAGGCCGACAGGCCGACAGGCCGACAGGCAGACAGACAGACAGAGAGACCGACAGACAGACCGACGGAAATAAAACGCCCAAAAAGTATATTATCTCAAAATCGAAAATTTTCGCGATCACAATACTCCCCTCACCTACCGGTGTGGGAAGTAAAAGGATGTTAAGCTTACTTGCTGCTTATGTATTAATTAAAATCTGAAGCCCTAAACAGCAAAAGATATTATTCATATCACCATATCTTTTCTGCTCTTTCACCTTTCCTATTATTGCGATGATATATTTTGTCTTAATTTACTAAAAAAAAATGGAGTCAAGTTGATTGACTCAGTACTTCCCACACATAACAGTTGCAACCAAATCATCGCCCGCCTGTCGTCAAAAAACATCCAACACAAAAACTAGTAAATAGTTTCCTAAATCTCTCCGTAGGAACTAAAACGACACAATTCAGCTTTAACTGGACGAAACGAAACAATCAGGAACCCCCAAATTGCTTAAAAACGAAGTTTGAGCTATTTTTATATTTTTAGATTTTTATTATTGCTGCGCCGCCACTGACACGATTTTTGATAACCATACGCATTTTTCATCCTTGCCGCGGTAATAATAGTGTGCCTAAATTTCATTAAAATTAATTCCATAATTTCCATGTTACTAAATTCAGAACGACCTGAATCAATACCTACCCCTACCAATACCAAATCCCTTGATTTCTGTAATAGCCAAGGCAACAAACGTCTATTATGCCGCTAAGTCTTTCTTTCACAGGTCAATGGACACTATTATAAATGGAATAAATTTTTGAGTTTTACAACCCCCCACCCCCTAACCACCCCAATTTCACCCCCACCCAAAAAAAAAGTAAAAAATGATCAGAAACCCCTAAAACGCCGAAAAACAAAGTTTGAGCTATTTTTACATTTTTAGTTTTTTTATTATTGCCGCGCCGCCACTGACACGATTTTTCCAAAGCATGCGCGCTTTCCATCCTCGCCGTGGCAGTAATACTGTGTCAAAATTTCATTAAAATCCATTCGATAATTTTGGCGTTACGCAATAAGTCCCTTGGTTTCTATTATAAGCAAGGCAATGTTCGGATGGACCTAAAAAATTGTATTATGGCACTAGGTCTTTCATTCACAGGTCATTAGAGAGCCCATTATGAATACAACAAATTTTTCAGTATTACAACCCCCCACCCCTCAACCACCCCAAATTCACCCCCACCCAAAAAAAAGTAGAAAATGATCAGGAACCTCTAAAACGCCTAAAAACGAAGTTTAACGCATATTTGAAATTTTTCGTTTTTTGCTAATTACTCCGCCGCCCATGCACCGATTTTCAAAATTGTAGCAACATTACCTACTACGACCCTACACCATATCACCACCCAAATTTCATCAAAATCTATGTAGCGGTTACTGAGATTAGGAGGCTAGAAAAACGCCAACAGACAGACAGACCGACAGACAGACAGACAGACCGACAGACAGACCGACGGAAATGAGTGACGTGGATTTTCGTGATGTAGGCATCATAAAACGCCCAAAAAGTGTATTATCTCAAAATCGAAAATTTTCGCGATCACAATACCTATCGGTGTGGGAAGTAAAACTAAAAATGTAAAAATAGCTCAAACTTTGTTTTTCGGCGTTTTAGGGGTTTCTGATCATTTTTTACTTTTTTGGGTGGGGGTGAAATTGGGGTGGTTAGTGGGTGGGGGGTTGTAAAACTCAAGAATTTATTCCATTTATAACAGTGTCCATTGACCTGTGAAAGAAATACCTAGCGGCATAATAGACGTTTGTTAGGTCCATCCGAACATTGCCTTGGCTATTACAGAAATCAAGGGATTTGGTATTGGTAGGGGTAGGTATTGATTTAGGTCGTTCTGAATTTAGTAACATGGAAATTATGGAATTAATTTTAATGAAATTTAGACACAGTATTGTTACCGCGGCAAGGATGAAAAATGCGTATGGTTTTCAAAAATCATGTCAGTGGCGGCGCAGCAATAATAAAAAAACTAAAAATATAAAAATAGCTCAAACTTCGTTTTTAAGCAATTTGGGGGTTCCTGATTGTTTCGTTTCGTCCAGTTGGGGCTGAATTGTGTCACCTACGGAGAGATTTAGGAAACTATTTACTAGTTTTTGTGTTGGATGTTTTTTGACGACAGGCGGGCGATGATTTGGTTGCAACTGTTATGTGTGGGAAGTACTGAGTCAATCAACTTGACTCCATTTTTTTTGTTTAACAAAGAGTTTAACAATTGCTAATCTCAACCAATCAGATTCCACAGAAGCGGAACATTTGATCACTGGATTATTTGATAATGATATAATGATGACAAGAAATTAGGGTTTTGAATTGAATACATTTTTTAGTGATACATGGAAATAACATTTAAGTTTTATAACAAAACTATTTTTGTTTTTTTCACAATAATTCAAAAGTTATTTCAAAATAAAAATGGGCTTTTGTATCCAGTACCGAAAACACGCCCAAAGCTCCCGAACCCACGTGTCGTCAAGTATGGTTCGTTGAAGCGATCCGTTCTGCAGAGGGTCACATGACGTAGTGGTAAAATTTGATTCAAAAACATATTCATGTCGATGGTACAAAACAAAATGTGTGTAACATGAGTGAAAAGCATATCAATATATTTTTTGGTTAAAAAAAAATAAAAAAAAGTTGCAAGCGTGTGTTTCGAGCCAACACCCGCTTGAACACAGCAATTTGCTGCATAACACTATACCACTACGCCACCCGACCCACCACTGCTGAGCGGATCGCTTCAACGAAACATATTGACTTCACATGGGTTCGGGAGCCATCGGAGTGTTTTCGGTACTGGACTGAAAAGCCCATTTTGGTTTTGTTACAACTTTTTAATTATTGCGAAAAAAAGAAAACGAAAATAGTTTTGATACAAAACTTATATATGATATGATCAAAAGTGACATCCAGCTTTGACGTTTGTTCCCAGTATTAATAAAATGCTATTGGATGATATTTATTAACTTATCTCTCGATACCCAATAGAAAGCTAAATGTGAAAATAAGCGCGGTAAAAAGAAAATAACTATAATACCCATATATCCCTAATGAGAATCACTCGGAGGTGACGTCATGCGCACAGCAGGCGAAAAACCGGACAGCGGAGCATCTAGCCCTGATAAAATAGCATGGACCTGATGATCGGTGTTGCCAAATCCTCTGGCTCATGTTTATACCAATTTCCGGTATATACTTGTATATAAATTATGAAATCGCAGCGCCATTTGTGGAAATTCTGTGAACTATATTTCCTAGCAATGGTATTAACCTGAGCCACCACATTATGACGTTTATTACCTTTCTGACATTAGAGCACGGAACATGTTTTCGTTATTTACAATCTGTGACATTTGATCTACCAAAGCTTTGTCTGAAATTGACTGTAGTAGGCCAAATGTACCGAGAAACAAAGGCAAACGGACCTGAGCCGTCTATATGGCTCACATCCGTCGAAGTGGCTCAGGTTAATACGCTCAAGTTCCTATTAGTGGATCAGGTTAGTATCAAAGAGGAAAATATATATATATATATATATATATATATATATATATATATATATATATATATATATATATATATATATATATATATATGGAAATGGAACAGCAGCCCGGTGTGTCGGAGCCCGGGTTGCACCTTATTTGTTTTTGTTTCGTTTATATATATATATATATATATATATATATATATATATTTATTTACAGCGGATCACCCAGCGTCCGGACCAAAAGCGTTTTACCCAGCGTCTGGCGTATATAACTGTATATAAGTAAGTTTCAGAAACAGGTCGCTTGGCGTCATAGTTCACCGTTAGCTCCACTGGGCGTCCATATTTTTTATGCCCGTCTATTAATAGAATTTATATACAGACTTTTTGTAAATTCAGCGTTGATGTTACTAGGCGTCCAACCTTGAATGGCTTATTGCCACGAGGCAAGGGTTCTGAGAGCCGTTAGAATGAGTGGAACTTTGAGCGTGTTGATTAGAAGCGTAATGGCTAATGAGAGAAGAGTCACTGCCCAAGAACTATGATACAGCTATGCAGTTATAGTGGTACAATACTACAGGGTGTCTCAAAACGACCCGACTGTTTGAGATAGGGAAAAACCAAAACCGGCTTATTGTAAATACCATTGATTAGTGCCAATGGAGAGATGAAGGAAGAAACTTTACTTTTTCAAAATAACATTCTTTAAATGACGCCCATTTTGTTGAAGGCGTTTTTCAAACCGTTTGTGCACATTTTATCAAAAACTGTTCCAAGGAGTTGCTGAGTTGCTATCGATCTGATGCTTTCTTCAATATTGTGACAACTAAACATGCATCCTGGCAACTAAAAGTGCAATACCTAACCAGTGTTCTTACCGAGCGATCGGTGCGGGCTTACTCCCTCCACCGCGCTTTATTTGCGTCTCGTGCACTCTAAGTAGTTGGACCGTTTTGATAATGTGCATAAACGCTTTGAAGAATACCGTCAACAAAATGGGCGTCATTTTAAGAATGTTATTTTGAAAAAGTAAAAAAAGTAAAATTTCTTCCTTTATCTCTCCATTTGGTTTTTCCCTACCTCAAATAGTCGGGTCCTTTTGAGACACCCTGTATATGGTTACGGAGATTTGAGCACAGAATATATAGCCCAAAAATTGCCTTTGAGTGTATTATATTGTTGGTACACTACGCTTACACGGAAATGGAATATACTGAAGAATTGCATTAGCATATTATGGAGGAAATGTGTTCATAGGCTTTTCGGTATAGCCTAAACGCTCAACTCCTAAGTTCTTAGCATGCTATTAAGTACTGTACCCATGCAAGAAGCACAAATCTGCAAGTACGTCGTGAGCAGAGAATATTTGATAGCTGGGAAAGACGCTATTATCTCAAGGAATTTCGGTACTTTGCACATTTCAAGGGCAAGATTCAGCGACAGACGCTGGGTAAACCGCTGCAAAACACAAAGAATATGATGATACTAAAAATAGATTTACTTTACAATAGGGGAGCATAGTAAACCTGTACACTGGATCTTTTATGAAATAAACAATGACCTTTAACATTTTATATGGATTTCCCTTCTGGACACCCCCCATTTATCTCACAAATTATTTTATGTTCACAAAAAGGCTTATGAGAGTTGAATGATTATTTATATGGATGTCGAGGGTGAACAAAACAAAATTACAGCATGTACAGGAAAGTGGGGCGCAACTAAAACAGATTATTTAGGTGCGCTGCCCTGGATAATTTCATACCATTATATTATTTTATATTTACAGTATAATCTTAATATGTGGCGTTATCAAATTTTTCAGAGGTGGTCGATAGTTGGGTAAACTAGAAAGGTATCGAAAAAAGTTTAACAAGGGTTTGTAGGAGCAGTCATCAGCAGTCTCATTTTTAATTATACACAGTGACTCCATAAATTCGGCAAACCAAAGTTGTATTTGTTACATGAATCAAGCTGCATATTACTGATTTTCACGTAAAACATGAAGACTGGATTTTGCCTATTTCGCTCCCAGATCATATGAAAATCTCTAAGAAAAATTCAAACTTTTAAAATAGTTTCTTTTTGACAAAAACTGAGAACTTCTGAAAAAACGTAAAGTTTAGAAACTTTGTGAAATAATTATGAAATTTTCGAAAAAAATTTGACTTCCTAAAGAACTATAAAATTTTCAAAAAAAAAATATAAAAATTTTGAGATATCCGACTTCAAGATAATCACGTGAAATTTGAGTTTTTTGGAAAGAGTTGGATATTCAAAACAGAAACCTTAAGAAAATTATGATCTTAATAAACGAGATGATTCCAAAACAAGTGAAATTTTCGACCAATTTTGCAGCTTTTCGAAATTTTGAAAAATAAACATTTTAAATTACTAGGGTACTTGCAGAAAAAATATTATGTCATTTACGCGTTCCTTAAAGCCTAGTAAACATGACAAAATCACTTGTTTGGTTTTTTGGTGTCGGCTGTGAGAGATATTCCAAAAATTATTTCAAATGCCGGCAAATGCCGCGCAAACAACCTCTGACGTCAGTGATATCCTATAGTGATGGGATGTAAAGTATTGATATTCGATATCGATAGCCAATGCTAACCTAACATTTTGACATTGATCATTATAATCACAAAACAGGCACACACAAAGGTACAAAAGTCAAAAGAATAAAAGTTAGGCTAGATTACTAATTCACCTTGTAGGGATGGGCTTGAATTAGATTCTATCTTTGAATTCATTCATAATGGGATGCGTCGAAATAAGATGATGGCTTCGATTAGTTGCGAATCTCGGTCACAAACAGGATGAACTGTGATACCTATCAGATATAAAAATTTATTGCAACAAAAATGCTAGTGGGTTAATTCCTGTTTCAAATATGTTTAAGTATCAATAAATTGAGTCGCATTGTTTCATCTCTAGTCGAATGCGCAGTTGGCAAACCACAAAGAAAATATGGTTGCGTTCGAACAGCTGATATGATTTTGTTTTGCATTTATCATCTCGCAGTATTACTCAATGAGGAACTACGGCTGTAGTAGGATAAAAGAGAAGTCTTATTTCATTTGAGAATATGTATACCCATATAACAAAACTCGCTCGTAAATTAAATTATTGGTATATGGCCAACGTATATATTTAAAAAGAAATTTGGCAACATAAGAAATAGTTTGCAGTTGAATCTCACTGACCTGCGCTGTAGCAGTATCGATTGTCGATATCGATAAGATACCTGTGACGTCAGCCCTTGTTTTAAGTCACGTGGAAAAATTTGAATATATCCTTATTTTATTTTGCAAATATCTTTTTTTGGCCGTCCGTAAAATCATGTTTTTTGTTTCCTATTGCTTCTTGATATGGTTTTCTTTACGCTATGTATACTCCCGAGGCGATTTCACGACCTCTGCAAGTACCCTAACGATATTGTCAAAAATTACTCACATTTTGATAATTTTTTGTATTTTAAAAATGTTTACTTTTTCAAACCAATGACTCTTTCGATAAAATTCAAAACTTTTTGGAAAATTCCGAGATATTTATAACAAAAACAAACAAAGAAGCAGGATTTATCCGAAAAATGAGGTTTTTAGAATGAATTAATTTTTAGACCAATTTTGGAAATTTGAGAAACTTCAAGATGCAATAAATATTTTGAAATTTTACTAGTCTGCATCTTTTTACTAAGTTAGTTGCTTTCTTCCATATTAACGAGCTTTTGTTTATTTTTCATGGCCTGCTAGGTTGCTTGCACGCAGGAAAATTGAAAAAAGCCGATTTGACTGAAAATTTGAAATAAAATGAAAACGAAAAAGGATTGATGTCAAGAATGCTATATCATTAGAAAGGTAATCAAATTTTAGATTTGATTATTTAAACCAAAATAGGCATTCCCATTTGAAAAAATCAAGTTATCTGTGATTGAAGTTTCCTCAATTTATCCTCTGATTTCTCAAAGTACAAAAAGAATTCAAATTTAGCCGTCTAACCTAAGGTGACGCATTTCATGCTTAATCATACCGCGAGGTCAGGGCCTCCTAGGTATTATAATCGCTGCGATATTCAATTTTTTTCTGATACCTACTTATACCAAAAATGGTGATTTGCGCCTAAACGGTTTAAAGTTCCATGTGTGATACATAAAGTCACATTAGAATTGACCAAGGAACCCAAATATGCAATAATATATAGGGGGTTCCATTCAAAAAAAATGTAGGTTTGATATGAATCACCCTGTATAAACGTCAAAATTCAAGTGAAAATATTTTTACGTTATAGCCCTTAAGGATCCCTACCATGATCAAGTGACAGATTTTTGAAATATTTTTAGTAAGCCCGCAATTCTCCGTCCACGCACTATTGGCCCACCCTGTATGTATCATCTAAATCATTGTAAATCTTGATGGCATTGTAGGTGTATGATCTGCGATATAGTACAGTTTTATACATGGGATCTCTAAAATTGATGTCTAAATTACTACGTCTAAATACAAATTTTTCGTAAAGGGGGGGAGCGAGAAGAAACAATTTTATGTGTAAATGTTGCTAAGTAATATTTACACGCATTTTATATGCCTAACCAACCATGCTGAATTCTCTTCAAAGAGATATGATCGTATTTTTTCAAAGAAAATACAACACATGTTTTGCAGTTTTTGTAATATGTTCTTAGTAACCGAATCTAAACAAAAATAGTATACACTGCTACAATAAAATATGCTAGGAAATATGAGAGACTCACATAGTTTTTTCTTATTTTAAAATTCAAAATTGAACGATTCACATATAAAGACTTCAAATTAATATAACATTTTTTCAAAACATTTGACACATGTTCTTTAAAACGCAGAGTATCAGTATCAATGGTCAAGCCCAAATTTTTGGCAGTATTTACCATATTCAAAGAGTCGTTGTTAATTTTGACATCAAAGTGATTGGTTATAAAATGATGTTTAGGGCCTGAGCAAAATAACATTACAGAACACTTGTCTTCATTAAGTTTCAAATTATTATTTTGAGAGTAGTTTGCAATGGCATTTAGATCATTATTAATCTGAAGGAGTGCACTATCCATGGAGTTGGTGCTGAAGCTTTTGTAAATTTGTGTATCGTCAGCATAACACATTACTGACGAGTTTTCTACGGAGTTGGACATATCAATTGTGTAAATTAAATACAAGAGTGGTTCCGGGACTGACCCTTGAGGAACACCTGAGGATATTTCAATTGGGTTGGATAAACAGCTATCGATCATTACTGATTTCCACGTGAAACATGAAAACTGGAGTTTGGTCTATTTCGCTCCCATATCATATGGAAGTCTCTAAGAAAAATTCAAACTTTTAAAATAGTTTCCTTTTGACAAAAACTGAGAACTTCTGAAAAAACGTAAAGTTTTGAAACTTTGTGGAATAATTATGAAATTTTCGAAAAAGATTTGCCTTCCTAAAAAACTATAAAATTTTCAAAAAAATATAAAAATTTTGAGATATCCGACTTCAAGATAATCACGTGAAATTTTAGTTTCCTGGAAAGATTTGGATCTTCAACAGAAACCTTAAGAAAATTATGATTTTGGTAAACGAGATGATTCCAAAACAAGTGAAATTTTCGACCAATTTTGCGAAATTTTGAAAAATAAACATTTTAAATTACACCAAATTATGATATTGTCGAAAATTACTCACATATTGATTATTTTTTGTATTTTAAAAATTTTTACTTTTTCAAAGCAATGACCCTTGCGATAAAATTCAAAGCTTTTTGGAAAATTCCGAGATATTTATAACGAAAACAACCAAAAAATCAGGATTTATTCGAAAAATGAGGTTTTTTGAATGAATGAACTTTTCGACCAATTTTGGTGATTTGAGAAACTTCAAGATGCAATAAACATTTTGAAATTTTACTAGTCTGTGATACTCTCGGAAATAACCGATGTTAAGAAACATTTTGTGTAAACAATGGGACGTTTTTTGAAAAATTATGAAATTTTTGAAAAATTCAGACTTCAAAACATTAGATTTTGGAATAAAATTTTTAAAAGATTGCGTCTCGCCCTTAGAGAACTATTTCGACTAGATGAAATATTTGAAAGCTACTGATAATCGTAGTAACAAATTTTCAAAAATCTCATATCCGAGCACAAGAATAGCAATATTAGTTGCAGGCACTGTAGTTGCATAAATCAATGAATCGAACTACATTTCTCTTTCAAACTTCATAGAAGTAAAACATAAAACTGTGATCTATGCACATTTGTTCGTTATTATTCCGACTTTAGAGTAAACCTAGAGCTTAGCTCCAACGGTAGCTACTGAATTAAATCCAAAACAATCCTCCAATGTATTAGAAGAGACAATATTCAATGACAACAAACGACGGCAGTCGCCGAGTAAACCGCTGCAGTGTACGTAGTATAGTTATTCTAAAAATAGATTAATATAAAAAATTGGCGCCGGGTAAACCCGTGCACTGGATTCTGTATACGGCGCCGGGTAAACCCCTGCACTGGATTCTGTATACGGTAAGTATATAAATGAGGACCCCCAGCGCAGCAGGTGGTAGAAGCTTGAACTTCGATTTTGTACGCAAATCAGTATTAGGTGCCAGTGGGCGTCCAGCCGATTTTAACGGTTTTGGAATCTACACATGTTATGAGTATCGAAAACAAGGTTTTAAGGGGGTGGTTACTGGGCGTCCGTATATCCGGACGCCCAGTGACCTCGGACGCCGAGTGAACCTAAGATTTTGCATTGGAGACGCACAGCTGTACCGTGTAGATATATATATATATATATATATATATATATATATATATATATACTAGACGAGAACTTTAATAGTAATGCTAAATAATGGATATATAGCTTACTTAAATACTAATATTGTTAGAGTGCTTATGTGTGTGTATGGATATATGTGTGATTGTGTGATGATGTGATGGTAGGTGTGTGTGTGGGTGTGTGTTTATGTACTGCATTTGCTGTGACATCGTGTGCGTGAATAATCGTGGACTGTGACCTCTGCCTTAGTTGTGGCATCTTGCACCCCGATGTCACAGCAATACATGCGATAACTCTCTTAATTTATCATTTAAATCCATCCTTTCTACTGTTTCGGGACGACCATTTGGCAACGCCGCCGATGAGTTCATCGATGTTGGTCTACGCTCAGTGCTTAATATTTTCCTCGATTGTGTATGTGATGTCACAATTCGGTTTGTAGCACACAGGTTTCATCCTGAATTGTAACATCATTTATAAAGTCTGTTCTGAAGCGCCCTCTACAGAATACACATTTCACTATGAGCGTAAAAGTGTGTAAACGTATCTTTTGCTATCAGCATCACTTTGGTGCCCAAGGGTGAAGCATTGGAGAAGAGCGCGTATTTCAGCCAAAGATAGGTAAACGGTCTTACTTTTAGCAGCGATAGTAATAATAGTAACGATAATCCTTTATTTTAGCGTTTTTATTTTGTTTCGCATGGGCGCTGATTGTTATTGATGTTGTTGGTTTTGGGTCAAATCTAGAGTGTGAGTGACCATGAAATGAAATTTTTGAAACTCATATCCGGGTTGAGTTGCTCAAGTTCTCTAACTTGCGTGCCCGCATTATCTCCAGCTAATGGAGCCAATCTGTTGAAGTGCACGACATTAGGTTTTTTACCATTGGCATTCTGGATTCGATGGATTACGTCGTTGATTTTTTTGACGACTTCATACGGGCCCTCCCAGGAGCTCTGGAGTTTCGGTGACAGGCTTCGGTCTTTCTGAGGGTTGTACAGCCAGACCAGGACTCCGGATTGGTATCCTGTTTCGCTGGACCCTACGTCGTACGTCACCTTCATCCGATCGCTTGCGGTGCAAGTATTGTGCCGAACTTACTCATGGACCTCGGCCATTCTTTTGTGAAGGTTGGCAACGTAGCCTTCGCCTGCCACATCGTCCCCTGATTTGCGGCCAAACATGAGGTCATACATGATATCCTAGCCGGAGTTCTCGCCCAAACACGATACTGGCTGGTGTCTCTCCCGTGGTATCATGAACTGCCGAGCGGTACGCCAATAGGAACAGATGAAGCCAGCTATCCCAGTCTCGTTGGCGGTCCGAGACAACCTCGGCCAAATAGCGATTCACCGTTCTGTTCGTCCTCTCCACCATGCCGTCCGACTGAGGATGTAACGCCGTGGTCCGAGTTTTCCTAATCCCCAAAGCTTTGCACAGGTTCCGGAAGGGCGCAGACCCAAAGTTCCTTCCCTGGTCCGAATGCAGCGCGAGCGGGACTCCAAAACGACAAATCCAGTCCTAAGCCAGAGCCTCGGCAAGGGTTGCGGCCTCCTGGTTTGGTAGAGCATAAGCTTCGACCCATTTGCTAGTAGTCGATAGTGATCCTCTCGAAGGGACTTCCAACATTGTATTGGTGCATGGGAGCCTTCGTACATCTCTTTGAACCATTGCTGGCAACACAAACTATACAATTCCTGTACCATTTCTTAACGTCTTCCTTGCACCTAAACCAGTAGAACCGTTTCCGAACCTTCTCCAGGATCTTGGCCAAGCCCAGATGAGCTCTACTGGTTCCGCTGCGAATCTCCCTTAGTACCATCACGGTCTGTCTTCTTTCTCTGGTCCCTCCCTTGTCCTCCATTGGTTTCAGGATCCCATCCTCCATTACCAGAGTGTCCCACTGAGCCCAGTAGGACTTGACGGTGGGCGAGTAAAGTGAAACCTTAGGTGAAGAACTTGGTCGTTGGTCCTCCCTCTTCCACTCGATGATTGATCATTTTCACGCTAGAATCCTCCCCTTGGTCTTTCTCTAGTTCGATAGGCTGCCAGAGATCATCCACCACGGTGGTTCTTCTTGTCATGGCGTCCTTCATCTGCTGCCCAACGTAGGCCATACGAGCAGTTCTTCCTCCGGCCTTCTGGACGCGGGTTGAGGATTGCCTCTTGTCTTCGACCCGACATAGTTTTTCCGGTTTCGACAGTGGCTTCTTCTCTAACTTGCAGCGGCTTCTAACATAACCCAGCTCGCCGCAATTCCAGAATCGGATCTCTCTTTCCTTCTTGGGACGGGCCTCGATAATTACCCGCCGCAGTTCCTCAACTAGGGACAGGACTTCTGTCTCACCTTCACATTCCGGAACTCGGGCCTGGCAGTGGTAGGTCTTTTTCACAACCTACAGCCTCATATTCTAAATCCCTGGCTAGTGCGACCACCAGACGTTCCGAATGTACCAGAGCTACAGCTTGACGCATTTCGCCATCACGCAGGTCACCTACTAATGCCCTACACAGCTAGTCGCTCCATTAGATCTTCTGGAGCCGTCGCGTCGGATATTGAACAAAGCAGGCTACATCTGCTTCAAATTCTTGCAACGCCTCGTTTAATCGTTGGCAGCGATTCTTCAGCTGAGCGTGGAAAACGTGACCGAATTTGACTTGGCCAAATCTCATGTCCAGATGTCTGACTACCTGTACGTAGTCCCCTCGTGCTGTCAGTGATAGCTTCTGAAGCACATCTGTAGCTTCGCCTTCAGTGCTGTCGCCTTTTCACCAGATAACTAACCATTAGCGTTTGCGGCCGCTCCGAATTAGTGGAGGTAATTCTGCCAGGACGTATTACCATCATACTGAGGAAGTTCTAATCTCAGCTTGGTCGAATCTCCTGCCTTCAGATCACTTAGTGTGATTACGCTTGCAGCCTGAAGCTGCATTCGCAGGATGTTGTCTCGCAGATCTTCTTTTTGCTCTTCCATCTTCGATTCTAAGATGTCGATTCTGGCTCCAATCCTTTGTTCGATGTTCTTTGCTACAGCAGTAATCTGTTTGGAGCTTGCTTCGTTTTTTGATTGGAGCTGTTCGGCGCACTCAAATTCTGGTTTCAGCAGTTTATTTTGATATTTGCTAGAATCCGAATTTCATTGCTCCATCTCTAATGATATAAAATTTGCAAAAATAAACAAGTGGTTATTGTCTGAAGTCATATTATTAACACAGCTTTTATGCAGCTCGTTATACACACTTCAATTCCGTATTTGCTGTGGCATCCCTTTAAAGATGTCACAACAAATACAGAAGCAGAAAGTTACACACGTGAATTTTATAGTTGCTGTGACATCGATGTCACAAGTCAGGTTCTTGCGTGCGAACACAGCTACCTAACCACGGAGGGTAAAAAGAAACGGGAAAGAGTCACGTGATGATAAAATTTTTCTCTCTCTAACAGTCGGTATGTTTTGGATGAGGCCACAATTGAGGATAATTCATGGATGTCACAGCAAATACGAGCACCTGTATGTGTGTGTGTGTGTGTGTGTGTTTATGTGGTCTACACAATAAGACACTCTTCTCCAACAAAGTATTTATTAGACCTTCCAAAACAATATTTATTTACTCTATACCCAGTAATAAACAGCAACAAAAACAACATCATAGATAAGAATACAGGCAATACAGGGATTACTAATAGTATAATACAAACCACCCCTCATCTTCGTTCTCTTGGTGTATCACACCAAGACGGCATAGCAATCTGCAAATATGGACAAACAATTAATTGCGCAATATATGAATACTCCTCGATGTGTATATCATCAGAAGACGTATTTTGTACAATGAGGTGAATCGGACCATCACAGTCATTGTCTATGGTACCTTCGATTACCAAAAATGGTTGTGTAAGAAAACTAGATTTCCCTACCAAACGACCATAATAACCTAATGGTAGGTTCACCTCTATTTGCATATCAATTGCTACTCTTTCGTGTGAGTTGATATCTACCCCACCACGAGGTACAGCTAGATCAATACCCACTGCTGCAGCACTACTGAGCCTAGGCAACGGTATATCGGCAGCACCAATCGTATCCAAGTTGCCCGTGTACGTGAGTACAAGATCACCAGATCTAAAGTATGCTGGCCACACAGTACATCGAACGTGGCCACGGGACCATTGCCTACGACTTTCAGTCATGCGAGCTATATGCAGCGCCTTTGCTTCTGCTTCTTCCAGAGAACGCGTTGCAGCCACAGCAGCCGATATTTTAGCAGCAGCTGATGTTAGGTATTGAGACGTTCGCGTCAATTCATTTATATCAACGCCAACGTCACCACCGTCACTACTGCTAGCTGTCATGGTTGTTGCTGTGGATGTTGATGCAGCGGCTTCAGCGGCGGCTGCTGCGAGTGTAGCTGCAGCTGCTGCTGCTGATAACATCGAACACCTCGTTGACATATTTTCAGTTACAAGCAAACCCTCATTCGATTCCATAGTAGTAGTCGATGTGGTGGTTGTGGTATTAGTGGTGAGGGCTGTGGGAGGTAGATTTTTACGACGTAGCGTCACTACAGGACAGCCATGTTGCATGTGGACAATTCTCTCATCATCGTCCTTGTCACCAGCACAGCCGTTGTTGCTGTTGTTTTTAAACCGCTCAGTCTCCTCTTCTTCCTTCTCCTTGTCATCAGCTTCCTGGTTATCGTTAGCGGTTGCAGGACAACAATTACCAAAAATGACACGATCAATCTCTGCAACGATGTCAGAGGAGTATAGCCGCTGCCGCTGCGGTTGAGTAACATCTTTCGCCTTCTCAACTGCTTGCGGCTGCTGCTGCTGTTCTTCCTGATCCTCGGGTGATGTTGTACCAACAACAGCCGCTGCCGTCGCGTCAGCTTCCTCCACCTCGTATAAAGTAGCATCATTTATGACTACCCGTTCATCTACGATATAGTCGAACTCCATGGGTTCCACTTTAATCTGAAAAAGTTGTTTGTTGTTAAGAATAAGCAAAATTTAGACAAACAAAAAAAATTACAACTCATAGTACGGTCAGCTGTTGTTGTTGGTATTTGTGTGTGGAGTTATTGGTACATCAACAATACTTTCATTACATAATAGATCGTCTGTTTCGGTGTGTGAAATAGTACTGGTAATTGTAGTAGTTGTTGGTGTTACAGTAGTAGTAGTAGTAACAGGATGGTAATCCGTATGATGATTGTAGATTGATTTGCTACAGAAACAAAAGTACATTTGGCAAATGTCACACCATTGTGTTCCTATGTACTGTTGACGGAGTCTTTTCACTTTGTGGTTGTTGTTGTTGCAGTCACTGTTATTTTTGAATCTGTCTTTGTCAGTAAAGACATTAGTCCAGCGTTGTTTCAGCTAAAACAAAACAAAAAAAAATCGAAATATAGGTAATGGTAAGGTTTTTTTCCGTGAACAATTTAACTTACACACAAACACACACACATACACACCATCATTTCTGTCATTGTGCTGCTCATTAAATAGGGTGAGGTGTATGTTTGTTGTAGAATCAGTTAAAGACAATAAGGTGATATTTTTTTTTATGTTATATAACCCCATGGAAGTGTGTCTGTATAAATGTAATTAACTATCCGTTTATCATCGTATGGGCTAAGAGCAATTTTGTTTTGTACTGCTGTATAAACTTGATGTTTCTGCGCGATTATTATATGTTGTTGTACTTCAACTTGTATATTTTGAAAGAGACATTTATGGTAATCTTCAAAAGTAATATCTTTCAACGTAGATTTTTGTATACCTTTAGCTTTTTTAAATGATATGTAATTTTCTCCTCTACTACTAATAACATCACTACTTTTTTCATCAGACAAAATCTTGAATGTATACATTTTTGACCTCAATCCAATGAAATGAGTCATAATTTTACCAGCATTTTCATCTTTCATGAGCCCTAGCACCTTTTTGTTCATTTGAGGAATACCATATACGTTATTTGGTTGATAGTCAGATGTATCGAATTTGTGTATATCCGTTTTGATGTGAGCATAAATGTCATCAACAAAAAAGTGATAAATTAAGCTGTCAGTGTCCGTATATAAAAGTTTAGCTTGATTTTGGAATTTTGGTTTTATATAATTATAATGAAAATCATATAAAATAGTCTTAGATATATCTAATATTGACATACCAACATATATTGGTTTACAAAAGTTAACCTTTAAGCGTTGCATTTCAATGATAACGACATCTTCAGCTAAAATCATACAGCTGTGGAAGTTTGGTTGAGAAATATAATAATTTGCACCGTAACGACCTGACCATCTTGTTACTATTCGAACATCTCTGTATTTTCTAACATTTTCCATTGTCTTACCAAACACTGCGTTTATGAAAATTTTGAATAAGTTTTTATCAAATTCATTCATACTACGCTTACGTAATTCGATATTGAGAGAGACATATTTTTCTAGCCATGCTGATTGTTTGAACTTTAAGCAACGATGAATTTTGGTGAGCCGTACCCCCAGTTTAAGTGCTTGTTGGAGACTTTTATAATGCACTACATATTTTTTTTTATTATATAAGGTGGCCATTAACTTCGAAACGTTCTGTTCTGATATAGGTGGCACCATGCGTTCAGGAAGCAAAGGTAAATCTTTATGAGTATCAAATAGTTCGTTTGGGTATTCTAAATCGACTTCCAGTATATACCCATAATCACTATCATCAGGACAATTGATTATATTTTCACTATATATATTGATCTCAGATACCCATTCAAAATTCGCATACGGTAAGGGTGCGCACATCCCCCGACCGTACAAGGTATTTATATCGAAATACATTAGATAAGACGTAGGTAAATCAGGGTTGAAATTTTCACCCATATACTTGTTGTTTGCTTCACCGTATCTATTACTACATTGAGATAATCCACCACGAATACCCTTCTCAATGAACAGTGCCATATTAATATCTGTTAATAATTCCAATTTCACATCGGTTATTTTTAACATTGCATCAAATGCTAGACCAGGAAGTGTGTAATAATGAAGACTATCTAAACCGTAAGTTTTCATGCACATTGATCGGAAATTTTCGAAAATATCAGCCAGAAGAAGAACGTCAGTTTTAAGATAGAGTTCAGCATATTCAGCCAAACTTTTTATATTGAACGTATCCCAAACGTTACAAGCATGCCTATACTCTTCGATAGATATACCAGCATTAGAAATACTACTATAAAATGCCTCTATTGGTGGTAAATGGGTATCTTTTAATTTTTCCCAATTGTCTAGATACTCATACGGAAAAACACCCTTTCTGGTAACCAACTTAAATTTTGTATCGTCTGTCTGAAATTTTTTGCTTATAGTTTTTTGCTCATTATCTAGATACGATGATAGCTTTTCCAATTTGTCAGCCATGAATCTAAATGAATCAATAAATCTATAATCTATTTTGGTGTTATCGATGTGTTTTGTGAATGATATAAATTTTTCCTTATTGAGAGGTAATAAGCTGATTTTTCCTTTCACCCTAGTACAGAGCCCTTTGACGAGAAAGAAACTGTCATAATTAGACAAATTATGAAAAACTACCGGTATAGTTAATTTACCATTATCTTTAACTTGTAAATTACACGTTTGATGAGCAGCACCTCTATATTTTCCAGTAAAATGACAATGATCTTTGACTTTTATTTCATGGATTGTAAAAGACTTTGAGCAAAGGTGACACGTTGAAGCATTAGCAAAATCTTTTTCATCATCATCTGACATTTCTATAGATTTACAAGTTTTTTTTCGTATTGAATTTAAATCCCTAGCAATAGTTTCCAATTGTTTTACAAACCACACCTGACAGTCACGACCGGTGTAGCTTTCGAATTTTGACAGTGAGTCATCATATGAACATTTCAGGTAGTATGCAGTACTAAATGCTTCATGTTTCTGATACTTTTGCATTTTACCTTCAGATTGATCTTTATCATTATATGATGTGAGAATGCTCTCCAAATCGGCATATATAACGAATGGCACTGGAATTTTACACTGAAAGTTTTTAAATTTCAATATGCTATTTTCTTTATTTGGTAGAATAACTTTGGTTTCGCTCAAATTCCTACAATCTTCCAGATGCCGTTGTAAATAAATATCACTACTAAAATGATTCAGACAGCGTTCACAAATCCATTTTTTGTTTCTAACATTTCCTAATTGTTTAAAAAACAAGCGAGATAAATTTCTAATACAAGCATAATGAAAAATTGATCCTTTTAGATTTAAACCACTACGATCATCACTACTAATGACTTCATCTAAAGTGTCTCTCTCAATATTCGTATGAGTTGAAAGCATTAGTAAATTGACTTTACAAGAAAATTCTGTTTTGCTGATCAATAATGGTAATATTTCCTTGTTTTGTACAGTAAAAATATTTACAGCTATTTTGTTCATCAATTCAAATTTCGATACATCTTTCAAACTCATAGGAGATTCTATACCATCATACCGTAATACTCTACTGAAATGGGGATACACATGACATGCAGAACAGTTTACCTTACTATTTGTTGAAAGCCTCTTTTGAACTTTTTTTATATCACTGATGTTGTAGGTATCAATGGACCGCATTCTTTGTATTAAATCTTCTGGGTTATTGTAGTATAAACTGCATACGACTGACCATAAAAAGCAATAGGAATCATTATTTTTGATGTTAATAACACTTTTAGATTTCTTTATGAATTCAGGAACCTCAATATATGTTGATGTGCCTATATTAATGGGAGTATATTGATTTATGTTAACTTTAAGATGGAGTATGCGTAACAATGCCCATCCAGAGTCTTTTTCTTGAAAATCATCAAATTTTTTTAAAATTTTTTCAATAATATTTATTTTATACCAGTTCTTTAGGTCAGTGTTATAATCTATAATTTGATTGTTAGTAGTTAAATGTTTTAGCGAGGTTTCAGCAGTCTGCGGTTTTATAAATTCTCCACAAAATGCAGCATTCACTTTTATCTGAGATTTTTTGAGCTGCTTTCTAACTTGAATGGAAAAACTTTTGAATGCATTTTTAAGAAATAATTTTGGATCTTTATATTGCAAATTTACAATAACTCCGGATCTAATTCGATTTTTGAAACATGTCTGAGTGTTTTGCCAAACAAGGTAGCGTTTATTTTTCGTTCTATCAAGCTTTGTTTGTAAATTTTCTAAATAACTTTTCAAAATACTGACATTCGATTCTATCTTAGAAAAATTTTTTATACACCCAAGTTTATATTTTATACATTTATTAAGCAAAACAATATTTTTACGAATAAAGGTAATACATTTCAAAATATCACCCCTTGACTTAACAATTCTACTAACCACCTGTACCTTTTTAACAGCTTGTGATGAGATTTCATCGACATTTGGTTGTGTTTGTTGACTCATCTTGGTGGTTGATTCACGGATCTACTGCACTGCTGAGCTAGAACAAACTAATAACCGTAAGTGTGAGTAGTCAGTCTTTTATATTATAATTATTTTCCACCACTCAGACTAATCGTAGAAGATATGCTAAGTGGTATTTTTATGTTAATTGCACAGTAAAAAATGTAAAAAAACTTTATCATTTACCTATAGATAATGACAAGCAATTATGCTAAAAATTATCGATACGAAATACGACACGTGGCATTTTTGCATTGTGTTAAATAGCGCTTAATTATACTAAAATTACTGATAAAACAGACACGAGGCAGCATTTTACCTTGAATGTATTTTTTTATGCGCGTGCATTCAAGGATTCTTGTTATTGACGTCATCATAAATTATACTGAATTATCAGTGAAAAAACCGACACGAGGAATCACTTAACATATATGTAATTATTCAGCGCAATAACAAATTTCCTGTCACATTATTAGACTAATTACAGCTCGTATAAAGAAAATAGCTGTTCAGGAACTTCATTTCAGTTTTATGTGAGCCGTCTAACGAACAGCACCGTGTTTAAACAACAATGGCCACTGTACCATCCACAATTGTTGTTTTTACTGAAGATAAGAAGAACTTCCCCATAAAATATGCAGCGGTTGTAATGAAGCAGTTATTTCAGTGAGTACATAAACTTTTTAATTTCTTTATGTCAGATATATCATTTTTTTTTTCCTTTATTTTTTTAGATATGGGGTACGTGAAATGGTAGCTCGTGGTGATAAAATTTATATATCTCTAACATATTCACCAAGGGGTAAAACTCTGAAAAGAAAATTTGGTAATTTGCCTGTAAAGTACATGCGAGCAAAAATTGATAAAGAAGAAGAGTTTAAAATCTTGGAGAGTGTAGTTAAGCGATATAAATTTAATCTGCTTAGTGAAGAACTAGAAGATATGGAAAGAAACAGAATCGAATCGTCTGCAGCGATTCCTGAGTCTTCTGGTATTAAACGGAAAAAACGATACCTGGAGCTACCACCTTCTGGTGAAAATGTTAAACATATTTATAGCAGTAGTAGTGACGATGATGATGATGATAATGACGACAACGAAGAAGATGAAGATGATGATCTGTGTAGTTATGACAGTGAAGAAATATGTCGATTGTTAAATGTTGCAAATAAATCGTCACCAACAGTCGCAGTAGCAGCACCAACTACCGATTTAGTAGCAACGTCCACCGCAGCACCAGCAGCTCCAGGAGGAAAACGAGGGGGAGGAAGTGGTGAAGGAGGAGGACAAAAAAAGAAAAGAAAAAATTCACCAACAAAGATAATTCCTTCTAATCCTACTCAAACACCTCCAATAACATCCGATTTGCTATCATCCTTACTAGAAGTAGGGCTGGAAATCTTACCACCACCACCAACATCACCAGCACCATCACAGTCAACCACCGAGCAATAAGATGAAAAGGAGGGAAAAGGAATAAACAACAAAAAAAAAACAGGTGCGATTTTTTTTTTTATTTTTTTATCTCATATTATAATAATACATTATAATTTTTACTCTAACCTAAATCTTTGAGCATACATTGTTTTTCTATGATTAACATCCAAAATAGGTTCAATAATTTGTGACAATTTTTCAATTTTACGTTTAAAGTGCATCCTATCAACAACAAAATTTTCCCAATATTTACTTCTTGAGCATTTATACGCATACTTCCAAACAACAATATAATGAACTACGTTTTTATTTTCATTGAAACGTACCTTTTTCATTTCAAGAAATTGTAACTGTACTACTTAATGGATTATATTTCACGAATCGATCGTGTAATATAAGACAATATGCAGTAGTGTTTGCTGTTATACTCTCGGTCGTTTCAAATTCCAATCTGATATCAACAGAACCAGACTTTAAACTTTCATTTTGTCTGCTGCAATCAATAACATAAAGCGGTGTTTTTTCTCTGAAACTTGTAAGGTCTTGACACGGTTCACTGCTATTTTTATAATAATACGATTGTTGGAAATGTGCATACATTTCATACAAAATAGTTGTATAGTTTTTAGCTATGTTGAAAGATATACTGTCATAGGGATATATTTCAGAATTTAAAAATAATTTGATATTACTTAAATTACAATGATCGAATTCACTCATATTTTTTTGAGAATTATTTTTTCGATTAGTCTGAAATGCAACAATAACAAATCGAGGTTTTTCCAGTTGATTCGTTGCCTTAACGTTCCACGTATGTTTGGATGTTTGTTGTAGTAGTGGATACTCGTGTAGCTCCCAGCTTCTAAAGGCCAATTCCAGATCTCTTCCCTTCTCTATGTACCTTAACAAATGCAGCTTTTCTGAATCGGCTACCTGAACGTGCGGAATTCGCCATAGTATACGATAAATTTCTAAATGAGGCTTTTCATCTGCTACAGTTGACACAATTGCATTTACATCATTAGCGCTTCTTATCAACACCAATTCTTGTCTAATATTGATTAATATTTTTTTAAAGTCTTCAAAAAATCCCATTAAATTTTTTAGTGGAACATTTACGCTGAAGTTGCCATTAATATTATGTATAACAGGATTTTCCTTATTATTCCAACCTGCATACAAATAACTGTTAGCTTCATTTTCTGTAAACGACACTAATCCTTTAAGTGTTGATGTTATCCCAGGATTTCGTACTCTGTCTACAACTATTCCTGCAATTTCATATCGAATTTCTTCGAATAGATAGGCTACAAAATTGTTTATCGTGTTCAAAGTTTGTGAGAATTTTTTATCCTTTTGACCAACCAGCTTTCCTTCAATATACAGTGTACTATTACACGGTAATGTGTATATGTCTTGCGTTTGTATGGGAATTCTTATTTCATCAGAATTATTGAATGTTGTATTTGCGTACGGTGGATGGCTATGCATCTCACAATTGGTAATGGAATTATCTGTTAGCACATGCTCACCAACATTAAGAATATTAAAACTCATTTTCCTTCTTCTATCTATATCACACAGTTACACCTAAAGCGGATCAGCAACTTTCGGATGTTATAATAAATTGATAATTTTATACGTAAAAATCTACTGTTCTTTTTTGTTTGTTTGTTTTTTCGTTGATGGTGATTCACTTTTTTTGGTAATCTTAAAACCGAGCAGCTGAAGGAACTGACTATTTTCAGGTGTTAGTTCTTTCCGTGATTGCCTGCTACTGACACTTTCATCTGCATGCGTATCGTTTTTTATATGAACACTGTGACTGGAGCCTGATGGCAGCACTCTAATATTATATACAAATACCATATTTTATAGTTCCTTCAAGTGTACTCTTATCGTGATGACTTCTTCTTTGAAATTAACCAGATTTCCATCTTGATCTACTACTTTAAGTAAAATTTCATCGATGTAGTTAGTATTCACAGGAAGATAAATTACATTCCACACTTATACATATATAACATATGATCAGCACGATCATTTCTGAATGAATTTCTTACTAAGTTACATTCAACACATATTGCGTTAACCTTAGTAATGTTCATAGGATGGTCTGAGACATGTAATTTGTTTGGTACAAGCTGTTTCTTCTTAAATCCAAACATTGCACCTATAGTGTCATTTTTCGTAAAATCTATAATTCTATTACTTTTTATTTCAAAATGTAATGTGTTAAAATTCATTCTCATGTAAAGATAATCATCATCTTTTTTATCATCTGTTTTTACAATCACATTTTGTTTTAATTGTTTTTGTTGTTTTTTTTGCTCCTGTTCAATTTTCTGCACATTGATCTGATGTTCTATATGATTAATGATGTCTTGTATCTCATAACTGCCTTCAGGAAATTCTATAACTTGATTACCAATATGAAACTTATTATTAGTCTTATCTACATTGGGTATTGTATTAAATGTTACAAAATCGATCAGACCTACTGCATACGTTTTGCTGTTATCTAAAACAATTGGGGGGTAAATTTTAGCTGACAACACAGACTCTCTGCCTGATAAGGTAAATGTATACATATTTCAGATATAACCTGATAGATGGTCGTAAAACAAATGAATAAACACATTCACATCACACAATATTTATTCACCAATGAGAAAACGTAAACACAGTTGACCACAGTTCACAGTATTAAACTTTTGGAAAACATTATAATTGAATAGTATTCTACAAGGTCCTCCAGAATTAAAATATAAAATTGCTTCAAGTGGAGGCTCTAAATTTCCATATGTATCGAAATATGTCACTAAATGACCCTTTTTCTTGTACGCCGTCCAATGTGTACCTAATCCTGAAAATGTATCTAAGTTAATAACACCTCGTTCGTTGGTTCTTATTGTCTTTGGTAGCTTATCACGCATGAAAACCCCTCTGAAATACGGTATTCTTAAACGTTTAGCATACCTCTGCAGTTCAATATTTGTCAGTGGATGATCATTGGGAATTTTAATTGATAATCTTCTTTTTCTTCTTGTTGACATTTTATAACTAACGGATTTGTTATTTGGGATATGGATTTAAGTAAAGTCCCATTCCTGTTTTATAAGGTTTAAGAAATATCCCTTTTCCAAGAGCAACAGCTTCCATCATTTTATTGTGACGTTGAGATTCTTGCAGTTGCTGTTTAGCAGCTCTAGCATCGTTGACAGCCTTTGCAATTCCAGCAGCGCCTCCAGAAAGTGCACCCAGTGCAGACAATCCAGCAAAAATTGGAATAAGCGGTAATATGCCTCCTGTTTTCGGAATCTTCACTATACGATTTGCAGGCTTTTTTACACCGTTACTGTTTTTCTTTAACTGTTGTGCTTTCCTTAAGGCTACCAGAATTGCATCGTTAAATGTAGTCGGTTTTTGAGATATCATATGTTTTTTTATGCGACTCGTTGCCTTAGAAAAGGGAATCTTCTTCGTTCCTTTTGTATCTCCACCAACGAGTTTCTTTCTTCTTACACATTTCTTTTTTTTCAAAGTAGTTACTTGTCGTTTCTTTTGTCGTTGTTGTCTTCTTTTAGGTTTAGCATTCTTTCTGCGTACCATTTTCTAACTGATGATAATCACCTAAAATGCTATGTATTTATAATCTTCACTTCACTCCTATAGTATCCCACTATCATCACCATTATCATGATAATCATCTGAAACCAACTCTAGCTTCCTTTTTCTACTATTAGATCGTTTTGTCATTTTTTTTGGAGAGTATTTTCGCTTTTTCTTCACATTATCATCATGATTAGAATCACCATTAAGTTTACGTTTTCTATTATATGTTTTTTTAGGAAGTATTGGGTCGTTCGTATCTAATTTCCATTTTTTCACAGTTTTTTTCTGAGCTACCTTCTTATCTTTTTTTATTGTAGTGGGAGTGGTAGTAGCAGACACCGGTTTCCATGGCTTTGATATTATTATGTCTTCTTCTGTATCTGAATCTGTTTTAGTTTTGGATCTGGTCTTTTCACGTTTTCTATTGACTTTTGCTTTTACATTCTCAACCTTAGAGTTCAACTTCTGTTCAGGTTTCATCGTTTCACTCTTTGGTTTCCTTTTATCAGACTGCAGCTGCTGCTGCTGCTGCTTCTTATTCTCCTTGACATCTACATTTTTAGTAGTCTGTAAGACGATTTGTAGAGAATCTTGAGCAAGTTTTTGAGATTCTTCTAAATGTTTCCTTAATTTTTCTAAATTCTTTAAACACTTGTTCATTTGATTGGTATTTTCATTTAACCCCATTCCAAGTTTGACTTTCGCTTTCATAGCCCCCGACACAGCTAGAGCTGCCAATTTTTCCTTCCAAGATGAATCCTTAGCACGAAATCTATCTGATGCTTTTTTTGCTAACACCTTATCAGCTAAATGTCTTTTATTCAAATCCTTTTCTGTGGCATAAAAGATATCGTGTTCCTTGCACGCTTCATCTAATCCATTCACACCGGGATCATTTCTAGCTAATCGCTCATCAAGATGTGTCCCCGGTCCACAGTAATTCATTCCTGGTATATGCATCTCGAAAGGTAAATTATTTATAGCTGAATTTAATAAACCATCACCTGTTGCATAATACTTCATCCTATGCACGTATTCATATGTGTATTCACATACAATATATCAAGAACACACACACACCTAAACTAATCAGATTTCCATAGCATTGCTATTTTTATACAAAAAATACTCATTCAAATTTAGATGATAATAGTGCTGGTAGTAAAAAAAGAAAAAATGTCCACCACCCACACAAGCAGCACTGATATCACAAAATTTATATAAGCAAACAATATCTCATAAATTGTCATTCATTTATATCCAGCTGTACGAGACAGACACACATACACATAATGAACAAAGCAAGTCTAACAATTATTGCAGCATTATTTTTAACATTCGTTAATTGTTATCACAACGATGTTAGATACCCATATGTCATCGTGAAAGATCAAATATTCTACATCGAAGATGGAACTTTTTATTTATACGAAATAGACAGATATGGTGGAACTGAGTTAAAGCAATATCCTGCATTCCATTTTTCAGGTCAAGAATATGAAGCAGGTACACCGATTACAAACTACAACAACCAAACAATAGGATTCGTCATTGGACAAGACAAAAATTATTATCCCATCACGATGAAGAAAGATACTCTAATGCACTGCGGGCACTACTCCATACATCAATTGGCCAAACAAGGATACATTAATTTCAGAAGAAAAACCTACTCTGTTGACAGTCTAAAGGCAACATTCCCAAATTTAGACATTTATTCGCATTGTTTTGTATACATATAAGTAAACTCTAAGTGTATACCGTTTCCTATTCTCTTCCTCCTGTTTTATAATATTTACATTTAATAAACTATCAGTATATTGCCTGTTTTTTTTTTATTACTTCTCCTAATTTACGTTTTTTTATCATAACTATTTTTTACACAAAAAAAAAACAGCTAACCTTCTCGTATGTTATGCTTTCCTAATACCACAGCAACAAATACTTGTTGCCGATTCGTTGAATTTATCGACACAACGATACAGCCAAATTCGAATACATTCAGCTAATGGGTACAGGTATTGGGTTTCGCTTGTAGGTACAGTCTTTCGAGTAGAGTAACGGCGAGGCGAGGCCAGGCTAGGCTTGTCTCGTCAGATCTCTTCGGCATGACGTCACTTCTTTTGCATTCTTCGGAGTGACCTTGAACTTTGCCCTTCTTCGTCTTCAGCGTCACGTCACCTCCTCGCTCTTCGGCGGTGACCTTGAACGCATGGTACGCGCGCCGGCGGCCGCAAGTCTGACCACCTTCTGGTCATTGTCGTCGTCGACGACGTCGACCAACACTCCGAAAAGACTCACTTCTTCAGATGTGGATGGTAGGGGGGTTACCAACAGTGCAGTACCCCGCTTGATATACTACTTCTGTCGTTTTGAGTTAGTTCTGACCCTATTCGGTTGTATTTGGTCGTTTTCTATCGTTTACAGTTGTTATCTGCTTGGTTTCTGTTGTTTTTAGCTATTTTCTGTTCTTTTCTTGTTGTATTCGGCTGAATTTAGTCGTTTTCTATCGTTTAGCGCTGTTATCTGCCCGCCTTCTGTTGTTATGCTCTGTTTTCTGTTCTATTTAGTTGTATGCGGCCGTTTCCTACCGTCTACAGCCGTTATCTGCTTGCTTTCTGTTGCTTTGAGAGCTGTTTTCTGTTATTTTCGGATGTATTCGGCTGTGCTTAGTCGTTTTCTCTTGTTTAGCGCTGTTATCTGCTTGCTTTCTGTCGGTTTTGGCTCTATTCGGTTGTAGTTGGTCGTTTTCTATCGTTTACAGTTGTTAGCTACTCGATTTCTGTTGTTTTTAGCTGTTTTCTGTTCTTTTCTTGTTGTATTCGGCTGAATTTAGTAGTTTTTTATTGTTTAGCGCTTTTATCTGCCTTCTTTCTGTTGTTGTGCTCTGTTTTCTGTTCTATTTGGTTGTATTCAGTCGTTTTCTACCGTTTACAGCCGTTATCTGCTTGCTTTCTGTTGTTTTGAGAGCTGTTTTCTGTTATTTTCGGATGTATTCGGCTGTGCTTTGTCGTTTTCTGTTGTTTAGCGCTGTTATCTGCCTGCTTTCTGTCGTTATGCTCTGTTTTCTGTTCTATTCGGTTGTATTTGGTCATTTTGTACCGTTTACAGTTGTTATCTGCTTGATTTCTGTTGTTTTTAGCTGTTTTCTGTTTTTTTCTTGTTGTATTCGGCTGAATTTAGTCACTTTCTATTGTTTAGCGCTGTTATCTGCCTGCTTTCTGTCGTTATGCTCTGTTTTCTGTTCTATTCGGTTGTATTTGGTCATTTTGTACCGTTTACAGTTGTTATCTGCTTGACCTCTGTTGTTTTTAGCTGTTTTCTGTCCTTTTCTTGTTGTATTCGGCTGAATTTATTCATTTTCTATTGTTTAGCGCTGTTATCTGCTTGCTTTCTGTTGTTCTAGGAGCTATTTTCTGTTATTTTCAGTTGGATTCCGCTGTATTTAGTCGTTTTCTGTTGCTTAGCGCTGTTATCTGCTTACTTTCTGTCGTTTTTAGCTGGATTTGACTCTATTCGGTTGTATTTGGTCATTTTCTACCGTTTACAGCTGTTATCTGCCTGCTTTTTGTTGTTTTTAGCTATTTTCTGTTCTTTTCTTGTTGTATTCGGCTGAATTTAGTCATTTTCTATTGTTCAGCACTGTTATCTGCCTGCTTTCTGTTGTTATGCTCTGTTTTCTGTTCTATTTGGTTGTATTCGGTCGTTTTCTACCGTTTACAGCCGTTATCTGCTTGCTTTCTGTTGTTCTAGGAGCTGTTTTCTGTTATTTTCAGTTGTACTCCGCCGTATTTAGTCGTTTTCTGTTGCTTAGCGCTGTTATCTGCTTACTTTCTGTCGTTCTTAGCTGGATTTGACTCTATTCGCTTGTATTTGGTCATTTTCTACCGTTTACAGCTGTTAACTGCCTGCTTTTTGTTGTTTTTAGCTATTTTCTGTTCTTTTCTTGTTGTATTCGGCTGAATTTAGTCGTTTTCTATTGTTTAGCGCTGTTATCTGCCCGCTTTCTGTTGTTATGCTCTGTTTTCTGTTCTATTTGGTTGTACTCGGTCGCTTTCTAGCGTTTACAGCCGTTATCTGCTTGCTTTCTGTCGTTTTGCGTTAGTTTTGACTCTATTCGGTTGTATTTGGTCGTTTTGTACCGTTTACAGTTGTTATCTGCTTGATTTCTGTTGTTTTTAGCTGTTTTCTGTCCTTTTCTTGTTGTATTCGGCTGAATTCGTCGTTTTCTATTGTTTAGCGCTGTTATCTGCCTGCTTTCTGTTGTTATGCTCTGTTTTCTGTTCTATTCGGTTGTATTCGGTCGTTTTCTACCGTTTACAGCCGCTATCTGCTTGCTTTCTGTTGTTCTAAGAGCTGTTTTCTGTTATTTTCAGTTGTATTCCGCTGTGTTTAGTGGTTTTCTGTTGTCTAGCGCTGTTATCTGCTTACTTTCTGTCGTTTTTAGCCGGATTTGGCTCTATTCGGTTGTATTTGGTCGTTTTGTACCGTTTACAGTTGTTATCTGCTTGATTTCTGTTGTTTTTAGCTATTTTCTGTTCTTTTCTTGTTGTATTCGGCTGAATTTAGTCGTTTTCTATTGTTTAGCGCTGTTATCTGCCCGCTTTCTGTTGTTATGCTCTGTTTTCTGTTCTATTTAGTTGTATGCGGCCGTTTCCTACCGTTTACAGCCGTTATCTGCTTGCTTTCTGTTGCTTTGAGAGCTGTTTTCTGTTATTTTCGGATGTATTCGGCTGTGCTTAGTCGTTTTCTCTTGTTTAGCGCTGTTATCTGCTTGCTTTCTGTCGGTTTTGGCTCTATTCGGTTGTATTTGGTCGTTTTCTATCGTTTACAGTTGTTATCTACTCGATTTCTGTTGTTTTTAGCTGTTTTCTGTTCTTTTCTTGTTGTATTCGGCTGAATTTAGTCGTTTTTTATTGTTTAGCGCTTTTATCTGCCTTCTTTCTGTTGTTATGCTCTGTTTTCTGTTCTATTTGGTTGTATTCAGTCGTTTTCTACCGTTAACAGCCGTTATCTGCTTGCTTTCTGTTGTTTTCAGAGCTGTTTTCTGTTCTTTTCGGATGTATTCGGCTGTGTTTTGTCGTTTTCTGTTGTTTAGCGCTGTTATCTGCCTGCTTTCTGTTGTTATGCTCTGTTTTCTGTTCTATTCGGTTGTATTTGGTCGTTTTGTACCGTTTACAGTTGTCATCTGCTTGATTTCTGTTGTTTGTAGCTGTTTTCTGTTCTTTTCTTGTTGTATTCGGCTGAATTTAGTCATTATCTATTGTTTAGCGCTGTTATCTGCCTGCTTTCTGTTGTGATGCTCTGTTTTCTGTTCTATTTGGTTGTATTCAGTCGTTTTCTACCGTCTACAGCCGTTATCTGCTTGCTTTCTGTTGCTTTGAGAGCTGTTTTCTGTTATTTTCGGATGTATTCGGCTGTGCTTAGTCGTTTTCTCTTGTTTAGCGCTGTTATCTGCTTGCTTTCTGTCGGTTTTGGCTCTATTCGGTTGTATTTGGTCGTTTTCTATCGTTTACAGTTGTTATCTACTCGATTTCTGTTGTTTTTAGCTGTTTTCTGTTCTTTTCTTGTTGTATTCGGCTGAATTTAGTCATTTTCTATTGTTTAGCGCTGTTATCTGCCTGCTTTCTGTTGTTATGCTCTGTTTTCTGTTTATTTGGTTGTATTCGGTCGTTTTCTACCGTTTACAGCCGTTATCTGCTTGCTTTCTGTTGTTCTATGAGCTGTTTTCTGTTATTTTCAGTTGTATTCCGCTGTATTTAGTCGTTTTCTGTTGCTTAGCGCTGTTATCTGCTTACTTTCTGTCGTTTTTAGCTGGATTTGACTCTATTCGGTTGTATTTAGTCATTTTCTACCGTTTACAGCTGTTATCTGCCTGCTTTTTGTTGTTTTTAGCTATTTTCTGTTCGTTTCTTGTTGTATTCGGCTGCATTTAGTCGTTTTCTATTGTTTAGCGCTGTTATCTGCCCGCTTTCTGTTGTTATGCTCTGTTTTCTGTTCTATTTGGTTGTACTCGGTCGCTTTCTAGCGTTTACAGCCGTTATCTGCTTGCTTTCTGTCGTCTTGCGTTAGTTTTGACTCTATTCGGTTGTATTTGGTCGTTTTGTACCGTTTACAGTTGTTATCTGCTTGATTTCTGTTGTTTTTAGCTGTTTTCTGTTCTTTTCTTGTTGTATTCGGCTGAATTTAATCATTTTCTATTGTTTAGCGCTGTTATCTGCCTGCTTTCTGTTGTTATGCTCTGTTTTCTGTTCTATTTGGTTGTATTCGGTCGTTTTCTACCGTTTACAGCCGTTATCTGCTTGCTTTCTGTTGTTCTAGGAGCTGTTTTCTGTTATTTTCAGTTGTATTCCGCTGTATTTAGTCGTTTTCTGTTGCTTAGCGCTGTTATCTGCTTACTTTCTGTCGTTTTTAGCTGGATTTGACTCTATTCGGTTGTATTTGGTCATTTTCTACCGTTTACAGCTGTTATCTGCCTGCTTTTTGTTGTTTTTAGCTATTTTCTGTTCTTTTCTTGTTGTATTCGGCTGAATTTAGTCGTTTTCTATTGTTTAGCGCTGTTATCTGCCCGCTTTCTGTTGTTATGCTCTGTTTTCTGTTCTATTTGGTTGTACTCGGTCGCTTTCTAGCGTTTAAAGCCGTTATCTGCTTGCTTTCTGTCGTTTTGCGTTAGTTTTGACTCTATTCAGTTGTATTTGGTCGTTTTGTACCGTTTACAGTTGTTATCTGCTTGATTTCTGTTGTTTTTAGCTGTTTTCTGTCCTTTTCTTGTTGTATTCGGCTGAATTTTGTCGTTTTCTATTGTTTAGCGCTGTTATCTGCCTGCTTTCTGTTGTTATGCTCTGTTTTCTGTTCTATTTGGTTGTATTCAGTCGTTTTCTACCGTTTACAGCCGTTATCTGCTTGCTTTCTGTTGTTCTAAGAGCTGCTTTCTGTTATTTTCAGTTGTATTCCGCTGTGTTTAGTGGTTTTCTGTTGTCTAGCGCTGTTATCTGCTTACTTTCTGTCGTTTTTAACCGGATTTGGCTCTATTCGGTTGTATTTGGTCATTTTCTACCGTTTACAGCTGTTATCTGCCTGCTTTCTGTTGTTTTTAGCTGTTTTCTACTCATTTTGGTTGTATTCGGCTGTGTTTAGTCGTTTGCTGCTGTTTCCCGCTGTTATCTGCTTGCTTTCTGTCGTTTTAAGTTAGCTCTGACCCTATTCGGTTGTATTTGGTCGTTTTCTATCGTTTACAGTTGTTATCTGCTTGATTTCTGTTGTTTTTAGCTATTTTCTGTTCTTTTCTTGTTGTATTCGGCTGAATTTAGTCGTTTTCTATTGTTTAGCGCTGTTATCTGCCCGCTTTCTGTTGTTATGCTCTGTTTTCTGTTCTATTTAGTTGTATGCGGCCGTTTCCTACCGTTTACAGCCGTTATCTGCTTGCTTTCTGTTGCTTTGAGAGCTGTTTTCTGTTATTTTCGGATGTATTCGGCTGTGCTTAGTCGTTTTCTCTTGTTTAGCGCTGTTATCTGCTTGCTTTCTGTCGGTTTTGGCTCTATTCGGTTGTATTTGGTCGTTTTCTATCGTTTACAGTTGTTATCTACTCGATTTCTGTTGTTTTTATCTGTTTTCTGTTCTTTTCTTGTTGTATGCGGCTGAATTTAGTCATTTTCTATTGTTTAGCGCTGTTATCTGCCTGCTTTCTGTTGTTATGCTCTGTTTTCTGTTCTATTTGGTTGTACTCGGTCGTTTTCTACCGTTTACAGCCGTTATCTGCTTGCTTTCCGTTGTTCTAGGAGCTGTTTTCTGTTATTTTCAGTTGGATTCCGCTGTATTTAGTCGTTTTCTGTTGCTTAGCGCTGTTATCTGCTTACTTTCTGTCGTTTTTAGCTGGATTTGACTCTATTCGGTTGTATTTGGTCATTTTCTACCGTTTACAGCTGTTATCTGCCTGCTTCTTGTTGTTTTTAGCTATTTTCTGTTCTTTTCTTGTTGTATTCGGCTGAATTTAGTCGTTTTCTATTGTTTAGCGCTGTTATCTGCCCGCTTTTTGTTGTTATGACCTGTTTTCTCTTCTGTTTGGTTGTACTCGGTCGCTTTCTAGCGTTTACAGCCGTTATCTGCTTGCTTTCTGTCGTTTTGCGTTAGTTTTGACTCTATTCGGTTGTATTTGGTCGTTTTGTACCGTTTACAGTTGTCATCTGCTCGATTTCTGTTGTTTTTAGCTGTTTTCTGTCCTTTTCTTGTTGTATTCGGCTGAATTTAGTCGTTTTCTATTGTTTAGCGCTGTTATCTGCCCGCTTTCTGTTGTTATGCTCTGTTTTCTGTTCTATTTGGTTGTACTCGGTCGCTTTCTAGCGTTTACAGCCGTTATCTGCTTGCTTTCTGTCGTTTTGCGTTAGTTTTGACACTATTCGGTTGTATTTGGTCGTTTTGTACCGTTTACAGTTGTTATCTGCTTGATTTCTGTTGTTTTTAGCTGTTTTCTGTTCTTTTCTTGTTGTATTCGGCTGAATTTAATCATTTTCTATTGTTTAGCGCTGTTATCTGCCTGCTTTCTGTTGTTATGCTCTGTTTTCTGTTCTATTTGGTTGTATTCGGTCGTTTTCTACCGTTTGCAGCCGTTATCTGCTTGCTTTCTGTTGTTCTAGGAGCTGTTTTCTGTTATTTTCAGTTGTATTCCGCTGTATTTAGTCGTTTTCTGTTGCTTAGCGCTGTTATCTGCTTACTTTCTGTCGTTTTTAGCTGGATTTGACTCTATTCGGTTGTATTTGGTCATTTTCTACCGTTTACAGCTGTTATCTGCCTGCTTTTTGTTGTTTTTAGCTATTTTCTGTCCTTTTCTTGTTGTATTCGGCTGAATTTAGTCGTTTTCTGTTGTTTAGCGCTGTTATCTGCCCGCTTTCTGTTGTTATGCTCTGTTTTCTGTTCTATTTGGTTGTACTCGGTCGCTTTCTAGCGTTTAAAGCCGTTATCTGCTTGCTTTCTGTCGTTTTGCGTTAGTTTTGACTCTATTCGGTTGTATTTGGTCGTTTTGTACCGTTTACAGTTGTTATCTGCTTGATTTCAGTTGTTTTTAGCTGTTTTCTGTCCTTTTCTTGTTGTATTCGGCTGTATTTAGTCGTTTTTCTATTGTTTAGCGCTGTTATCTGCCTGCTTTCTGTTGTTATGCTCTGTTTTCTGTTCTATTTTGTTGTATTCGGTCGTTTTCTACCGTTTACAGCCGTTATCTGCTTGCTTTCTGTTGTTCTAAGTGCTGTTTTCTGCTATTTTCAGTTGTATTCCGCTGTGTTTAGTGGTTTTCTGTTATCTAGCGCTGTTATCTGCTTACTTTCTGTCGTTTTTAGCCGGATTTGGCTCTATTCGGTTGTATTTGGTCATTTTCTACCGTTTACAGCTGTTATCTGCCTGCTTTTTGTTGTTTTTAGCTATTTTCTGTTCTTTTCTTGTTGTATTCGGCTGAATTTAGTCGTTTTCTATTGTTTAGCGCTGTTATCTGCCCGCTTTCTGTTGTTATGCTCTGTTTTCTGTTCTATTTGGTTGTACTCGGTCGCTTTCTAGCGTTTAAAGCCGTTATCTGCTTGCTTTCTGTCGTTTTGCGTTAGTTTTGACTCTATTCGGTTGTATTTGGTCGTTTTGTACCGTTTACAGTTGTTATCTGCTTGATTTCTGTTGTTTCTAGCTGTTTTCTGTCCTTTTCTTGTTGTATTCGGCTGTATTTAGTCGTTTTCTATTGTTTAGCGCTGTTATCTGCCTGCTTTCTGTTGTTATGCTCTATTTTCTGTTCTATTTTGTTGTATTCGGTCGTTTTCTCTACCGTTTACAGCCGTTATCTGCTTGCTTTCTGTTGTTCTAAGTGCTGTTTTTTGTTATTTTCAGTTGTATTCCGCTGTGTTTACTGGTTTTCTGTTGTCTAGCCCTGCTATCTGCTTACTTTCTGTCGTTTTTAGCCGGACTTGGCTCTATTCGGTTGTATTTGGTCATTTTCTACCGTTTACAGCTGTTATCTGCCTGCTTTCTGTTGTTTTTAGCTGTTTTCTACTCATTTTGGTTGTATTCGGCTGTGTTTAGTCGTTTTCTGCTGTTTCCGCTGTTATCTGCTTGCTTTCTGTCGTTTTGAGTTAGTTCTGACCCTATTCGGTTGTATTTGGTCGTTTTCTATCGTTTACAGTTGTTATCTGCTTGATTTCTGTTGTTTTTAGCTATTTTCTGTTCTTTTCTTGTTGTATTCGGCTGAATTTAGTCGTTTTCTATCGTTTAGCGCTGTTATCTGCCCGGTTTCTGTTGTTATGCTCTGTTTTCTGTTCTATTTAGTTGCATGCGGGCCGTTTCCTACCGTTTACAGCCGTTATCTCCTTGCTTTCTGTTGCTTTGAGAGCTGTTTTCTGTTATTTTCGGATGTATTCGGCTGTGCTTAGTCGTTTTTCTCTTGTTTAGCGCTGTTATCTGCTTGCTTTCTGTCGGTTTTGGCTCTATTCGGTTGTATTTGGTCGTTTTCTATCGTTTACAGTTGTTATCTACTCGACTTCTGTTGTTTTTAGCTGTTTTCTGTTCTTTTCTTGTTGTATTCGCCTGAATTTAGTCATTTTCTATTGTTTAGCGCTGTTATCTGCCTGCTTTCTGTTGTTATGCTCTGTTTTCTGTTTATTTGGTTGTATTCGGTCGTTTTCTACCGTTTACAGCCGTTATCTGCTTGCTTTCTGTTGTTCTAGGAGCTGTTTTCTGTTATTTTCAGTTGTATTCCGCTGTATTTAGTCGTTTTCTGTTGCTTAGCGCTGTTATATGCTTACTTTCGGTCGTTTTTAGCTGGATTTGACTCTATTCGGTTGTATTTGGTCATTTTTTACCGTTTACAGCTGTTATCTGCCTGCTTTTTGTTGTTTTTAGCTATTTTCTGTTCTTCTCTTGTTGTACTCGGCTGAATTTAGTTGTTTTCTATTGTTTAGCGCTGTTATCTGCCCGCTTTCTGTTGTTATGCTCTGTTTTCTGTTCTATTTGGTTGTACTCGGTCGCTTTCTACCGTTTACAGCCGTTATCTGCTTGCTTTCTGTTGTTCTAAGAGCTGTTTTCTGTTATTTTCAGTTGTATTCCGCTGTGTTTAGTGGTTTTCTGTTATCTAGCGCTGTTATCTGCTTACTTTCTGCCGTTTTTAGCCGGATTTGGCTCTATTCGGTTGTATTTGGTCATTTTCTACCCTTTACAGCTGTTATCTCCCTGGTTTCTGTTGTTTTTAGCTGTTTTCTACTCATTTTGGTTGTATTCGGCTGTGTTTAGTCGCTTTCTGCTGTTTCCCGCTGTTATCTGCTTGCTTTCTGTCGTTTTGAGTTAGTTCTGACCCTATTCGGTTGTATTTCGTCGTTTTCTATCGTTTACAGTTGTTATCTGCTTGATTTCTGTCGTTTTTAGCTATTTTCTGTTCTTTTCTTGTTGTATTCGGCTGAGTTTAGTCGTTTTCTATTGTTTAGCGCTGTTATCTGCCCGCTTTCTGTTGTTATGCTCTGTTTTCTGTTCTATTTAGTTGCATGCGGCCGTTTCCTACCGTTTACAGCCGTTATCTGCTTGCTTTCTGTTGCTTTGAGAGCTGTTTTCTGTTATTTTCGGATGTATCCGGCTGTGCTTAGTCGCTTTCTCTTGTTTAGCGCTGTTATCTGCTTGCTTTCTGTCGGTTTTGGCTCTATTCGGTTGTATTTGGTCGTTTTCTATCGTTTACAGTTGTTATCTACTCGATTTCCGTTGTTTTTAGCTGTTTTCTGTTCTTTTCTTGTTGTATTCGGCTGAATTTAGTCGTTTTTTATTGTTTAGCGCTTCTATCTGCCTTCTTTCTGTTGTTATGCTCTGCTTTCTGTTCTATTTGGCTGTATTCAGTCGTTTTCTACCGTTTACAGCCGTTATCTGCTTGCTTTCTGTTGTTTTGAGAGCTGTTTTCTGTTATTTTCGGATGTATTCGGCTGTGTTTTGTCGTTTTCTGTTGTTTAGCGCTGTTATCTGCTTACTTTCTGTCGTTTTTAGCTGGATTTGACTCTATTCGGTTGTATTTAGTCATTTTCCTACCGTTTACCAGCTGTTATCTGCCTGCTTTTTGTTGTTTTTAGCTATTTTCTGTTCTTTTCTTGTTGTATTCGGCTGCATTTAGTCGTTTTCTATTGTTTAGCGCTGTTATCTGCCCGCTTTCTGTTGTTATGCTCTGTTTTCTGTCCTATTTGGTTGTACTCGGTCGCTTTCTAGCGTTTACAGCCGTTATCTGCTTGCTTTCTGTCGTTTTGCGTTAGTTTTGACTCTATTCGGTTGTATTTGGTCGTTTTGTACCGTTTACAGTCGTTATCTGCTTGATTTCTGTTGTTTTTAGCTGTTTTCCTGTTCTTTTCTTGTTGTATTCGGCTGAATTTAATCATTTTCTATTGTTTAGCGCTGTTATCTGCCTGCTTTCTGTTGTTATGCTCTGTTTTCTGTTCTATTTGGTTGTATTCGGTCGTTTTCTACCGTTTACAGCCGTTATCTGCTTGCTTTCTGTTGTTCTAGGAGCTGTTTTCTGTTATTTTCAGTTGTATTCCGCTGTATTTAGTCGTTTTCTGTTGCTTAGCGCTGTTATCTGCTTACTTTCTGTCGTTTTTAGCTGGATTTGACTCTATTCGGTCGTATTTGGTCATTTTCTACCGTTTACAGCTGTTATCTGCCTGCTTTTTGTTGTTTTTAGCTATTTTCTGTTCTTTTCTTGTTGTATTCGGCTGAATTTAGTCGTTTTCTATTGTTTAGCGCTGCTATCTGCCCGCTTTCTGTTGTTATGCTCTGTTTTCTGTTCTATTTGGTTGTACTCGGTCGCTTTCTGGCATTTAAAGCCGTTATCTGCTTGCTTTCTGTCGTTTTGCGTTAGTTTTGACTCTATTCGGTTGTATTTGGTAGTTTTGTACCGTTTACAGTTGTCATCTGCTTGATTTCTGTTGTTTCTAGCTGTTTTCTGTCCTTTTCTTGTTGTATTCGGCTGAATTTAGTCGTTTTCTATTGTTTAGCGCTGTTATCTGCCTGCTTTCTGTTGTTATGCTCTGTTTTCTGTTCTATTTGGTTGTATTCGGTCGTTTTCTACCGTTTACAGCCGTTATCTGCTTGCTTTCTGTTGTTCTAAGAGCTGTTTTCTGTTATTTTCAGTTGTATTCCGCTGTGTTTAGTGGTTTTCTGTTATCTAGCGCTGTTATCTGCTTACTTTCTGTCGTTTTTTAGCCGGATTTGGCTCTATTCGGTTGCATTTGGTCATTTTCTACCGTTTACAGCTGTTATCTGCCTGCTTTCTGTTGTTTTTAGCTGTTTTCTACTCATTTTGGTTGTATTCGGCTGTGTTTAGTCGTTTTCTGCTGTTTATCGCTGTTATCTGCTTGCTTTCTGTCGTTTTGAGTTAGTTCTGACCCTATTCGGTTGTATTTGGTCGTTTTCTATCGTTTACAGTTGTTATCTGCTTGATTTCTGTTGTTTTTAGCTGTTTTCTGTCCTTTTCTTGTTGTATTCGGCTGAATTTAGTCGTTTTCTATTGTTTAGCGCTGTTATCTGCCTGCTTTCTGTTGTTATGCTCTGTTTTCTGTTCTATTTGGTTGTATTCGGTCGTTTTCTACCGTTTACAGCCGTTATCTGCTTGCTTTCTGTTGTTCTAAGAGCTGTTTTCTGTTACTTTCAGTTGTATTCCGCTGTGTTTAGTGGTTTTCTGTTATCTAGCGCTGTTATCTGCTTACTTTCTGTCGTTTTTAGCCGGATTTGGCTCTATTCGGTTGCATTTGGTCATTTTCTACCGTTTACAGCTGTTATCTGCCTGCTTTCTGTTGTTTTTAGCTGTTTTCTACTCATTTTGGTTGTATTCGGCTGTGTTTAGTCGTTTTCTGCTGTTTATCGCTGTTATCTGCTTGCTTTCTGTCATTTTGAGTTAGTTCTGACCCTATTCGGTTGTATTTGGTCGTTTTCTATCGTTTACAGTTGTTATCTGCTTGATTTCTGTTGTTTTTAGCAGTTTTCTGTCCTTTTCTTGTTGTATTCGGCTGAATTTAGTCGTTTTCTATTGTTTAGCGCTGTTATCTGCCTGCTTTCTGTTGTTATGCTCTGTTTTCTGTTCTATTTGGTTGTATTCGGTCGTTTTCTACCGTTTACAGCCGTTATCTGCTTGCTTTCTGTCGTTTTTT
>CATOUR010000331.1:0-32979 GCA_951848785.1 Callosobruchus maculatus
GCGTCTCTTTGTCCCACAGGCGGCTGCCGTCCGGTGAGAACTCGTCACCGAGCACCACTTCACCTTTGTACAGACCGAACTCCAGCTTGAAGTCCGACCAGGATCAGGGCCCGCGTCATCAAACAACTTTTTCAGCACGTCGTTCGCTTTGTAGGTCAGCTCCTGCATACGCGCCAGATTCTCTTTGCTCACCCAGCCGAAGGTTTCGCAGTAGGATTCGTTAACCATCGGGTCGTGCATGGCATCGTTTTTCAGGGAACAGGTCGAACAGCGGCGGATTCACTTCGATACCCTCTTCAATGCCCAGACGCTTCACCAGGGAGCCTGCGGCACGGTTACGGACAACGCACTCAACCGGCACCATATCCAGTTTTTTTACCAGACATTCCGTATCGGACAGCAACGCTTCCATCTGAGTCGGGATACCGGCTTCGGCAGTTTGGTCATAATGAAGTGGTTGAACTTGTTGTTCACCATGCCTTTACGATCGAACTGCTCAATGCGCGCGCCCGTCTCCTGCTGACGTATCATTGCGGAACTCGAGCACCAACAGATCCGGGTTTTCCGTGCTGTATACGGTTTTTCGCTTTGCCACGATACAACTCAGCTTGCTTCTGCATCTTCATTACTCCTGGTGTGATGATTTGTATTCAAAACTGGGCATATTATGCCACGCACACGTTTGCGTGGCACGAAAATAAAAAGGGCTGGATTCACCAGCCCTCGCTTTTATTTGCTGAATGCGGCCTGGAAGGCAGCGACCAGCGCGTCGTTCTGCGCCTGGGTCAGCGTGTGTCCTTTCGGATCGATAAACTGCAGGCTGCTGCGGTTATCGAGGTCGCCGACCTGGATTTTATAATCGCCGGAAGGCAGCTGCGGATCGCGCGCGCCCAGTTCCTGCCAGGCGCTTTCAGACAGCGGCTTATAGGTCGCTGTGATGCTGCCCGTTGAACGGGTGCTGTCGGTCACCTTCATGCCCACTTTTTCCAGCGTGGCTGGCAGACGCTGCCAGGTCTGGTTAAACGGTGCACGTACCACCAGCATTGGCAGACCGGTATCATCCGCACCGCTCTGCACGTCAAACGTTGAGCCGTTACGGTTCTGCGCGGCGTTAGCGGCGTCGGTGGCGTTTTTTATCGAGACCTGCCGCAATCACGTTCAGCATTTCGGTGCTGTAGCGCTGCATGGCGGCCGGATCGGCAACCGGTTTACCCGCCTGCTCAAGATTCAACAGCTTAACGGTAACCGCCTGCTGATAACCCTGCGGCTTAACGGAGACTTGATAACGACCGCGATACTGCTGATCTTCATCGAGACGGTTCCACTCAATCCAGTCGGTGGGTTAACGTCTGGCTGGCGTCGTCGCGTTTATCAATCGCGTAATTTTTCGACTGGATCACGCTCACCACCTGCGGCCACAGCGTGGTGCCGCGTGCGCTTTCCACCAGCAGAGAGGCGGTGTCACCCGTAAACTGGGTGCGCGCACCGCTCACCAGCGCCAGAGGCTGAGCTGGCGGACGAATATCAAGCGCTTTCCCTACCAGACCGCTGCCGTTAGTGACCGGAATATTATAATCACCGTTCTGAATCGGCAGGATCATGCCGGCAGGCGCGTGAAGTTCAGCAAGCGGCGGCGAATCCAGATAGGATTCATCACCGCTCACCTGGCGCTTGTAGCGCGAGTCTGAACTACAGGCAGCGAGGAGCATAACAAGCGAAACACCCGCAACCTTCGCCAGGCGCGACTTCTGTACTGAATAAGCCATCAAATCTCCCTAAACTTACAGCAAACCAGCATGCTTCAGCGCGCCAGCGACGATTTCACGACCATGGTCGGTAATCGGTGTCATTGGCAGACGCAGCGTGTCGGTTGCTACAAGCCCCAACTCCTTACATGCCCATTTCACTGGGATCGGATTGGGTTCGACAAATAATTTATTGTGCAACGGCATCAGACGCTGATTAATCACGCGAGCTTCATCAAAGTGACCGGCTGCGGCCAGTTTGCACATGTCAGCCATATCGCGCGCCGCAACGTTCGCCGTCACGGAAATCACGCCGTTACCACCGAGCTGCATAAAGTCCAGCGCGGACGCATCATCACCGCTCAACAGGATAAAGTCGTCTGAAACCAGCTCTTTGATCTGATGAACGCGGCTTAAGTTCCCTGTCGCCTCTTTAATCCCGATAATATTTTTTACTTTCGAGAGACGGCCAACGGTTTCCGGCAGCATATCGCAACCGGTACGGGACGGCACATTATACAGAATTTGTGGCAGGTCAGTATGTTCTGCGATGGCTTTGAAATGCTGGAACAACCCTTCCTGCGTAGGACGGTTGTAGTAAGGCGTGACCGTCAGACAGCCAACAATGCCGCTGTCGTTAAAACGTTGAGTCAGGCTAATCGCCTCAGCCGTTGCGTTTGCGCCGGTACCCGCGATGACCGGAATACGTCCGTCAGCCAGCTCCAGGGTAAGCATCACAACGTCGCCGTGCTCGTCGTGGCTCAGCGTTGCGGATTCACCGGTAGTCCCTACCGAAACGATCGCCGAGGTTCCATTGGCGACATGATAATCAATCAGCTTCTTCATGCTTGACCGGCAGACATTACCTTTTTCATCCATCGGTGTAACAAGCGCGACAATACTTCCCGTGAACATGGGCCATCCTCTGTGCGAACAAGAGTCTCAATGTTACGTTTGGAACTGTAATAAAAGCAAGCGACCTGAGGCGCTCGGGCGGGTTGTATGCATGTTTTTTTTTATGCTTTCCTTAGGAAGACTTAACCATGCAAAGGAAGAACAGGTTTGACAACCTCATCACAACATTACCTGGTTATCACTGCGCTGGGTGCTGACAGGCCGGGTATCGTGAACACCATCACTCGTCACGTGAGCAGCTGCGGCTGCAATATCGAAGACAGCCGTCTGGCTATGCTTGGCGAAGAGTTCACGTTCATTATGCTGCTTTCCGGGACATGGAATGCCATTACCCTTATCGAATCTACCCTGCCGCTGAAAGGCGCAGAGCTGGATTTACTGATTGTGATGAAGCGCACCACCGCGCGCCCGCGTCCGGCTCTGCCTGCTACGGTCTGGGTGCAGGTTGAAGTGCCTGATTCACCCCATCTGATTGAACGTTTTACGGCGCTGTTTGACAGCCATCAGATGAACATTGCCGAACTGGTTTCCCGCACGCAGCCGGGTGATGAAAACGCAATCCCGACGCTGTTTATTCAAATTACCGCGCACAGCCCTGCCTCGCAGGATGCGTCAAATATCGAGCAGGCGTTCAAAGCCCTCTGTACAGAATTACACGCGCAGGGCAGTATAAGCGTCGTCAATTATTCGCAGCACGAACAGGATGGAGTTGAGTAATGAACCCACTGAAAGCCGGTGATCTCGCACCGAAATTTAGCTTGCCGGATCAAGACGGTGAGCAAGTAAATTTGACCGACTTCCAGGGACAGCGTGTTCTGGTCTATTTCTACCCGAAAGCCATGACCCCGGGCTGTACCGTACAGGCCTGCGGATTACGCGACAACATGGATGAGTTGAAAAAAGCCGGTGTAGAAGTGCTGGGCATCAGCACCGATAAGCCAGAGAAGCTGTCACGCTTCGCGGAAAAAGAGCTGCTGAACTTCACGCTGCTTTCCGATGAAGACCACCAGGTCTGCGAGCAGTTTGGCGTCTGGGGCGAGAAGTCCTTTATGGGCAAAACCTACGACGGTATTCACCGCATCAGCTTCCTGATTGACGCTGACGGTAAAGTTGAACACGTGTTTGATGATTTCAAAACCAGCAATCACCACGACGTGGTGTTGAACTGGATCAAACAAAGCGCCTGATAAACAGCAAAACGGCAACCCTGGTTGCCGTTTTTTGCGTTTGCCCCCTCCCCCCGCGAGAGAGGGGCATCAGGCTGCACTAAGCCTACTTCTCTTCCACCGCCGGCACATCCGGCCACGCGTGAACTACCGCCTTGATAAGCGTCGCCAGCGGAATAGCGAAAAACACGCCCCAGAAGCCCCACAGCCCGCCGAAAATGACCACCGATAAGATAATCACCAGCGGATGCAGGTTCACCGCCTCGGAGAACAGCACCGGCACCAGCAGGTTACCGTCCAGCCCCTGAATAATCAGGTATACGGCGAAACAGCTCCAGAATTCCGTGCCCAGGCCAAACTGGAACAGCGCAACGCCCACCACCGGAATGGTCACCACAAACGCGCCGATGTACGGGATCAGAACCGAAAACCCGACCAGCACCGCCAGCAGCAGCGAGTAATTCAGGCCGAAGATCAGGAAGCCAATCCAGGTCGCTACGCCCACCACTATCATCTCCAGCACTTTGCCGCGAATGTAGTTGGTGATCTGCTGGTTCATCTCCTGCCAGACCTGCCCTGCCAGGCCGCGATTGCGCGGCAGCACCCGGCGCACCGCGTTCAGCATCTGCTCTTTATCCTTCACCAGGAAGAAGACCATTAACGGCACGAGGACCAGATAAACGGCCAGGGTCAGCAGCCCCACCAGCGAGGCCAGAGAGTATTTCACCACCGAGTCACCCATGGTCATGATGCGGGCGCGCATATTTTCGGCCATCGCGTCGATGATCCCGGCGTCCATCAGCGCAGGGTAGCGACGCGGCAGCGTGGCGGCAAAGTCAGACAGCTTATTGAGCATGCCGGGCATGTCGCGGATCAGGTAAATCCCCTGCTGCCAGGCGATAGGCATAACCACGAAGGACATTAACAGCAGAATACCGACAAACAGCACCAGCACGATGCTGGTGGCCCAGCGGCGGGAACAGCCGATATGTTCCAGACGCGCCGTAGGCCACTCCAGCAGATACGCCAGGACAAGCGACACCAGCAGCGGAGCCAGCAGGCCACTAAAGAAGAACAGGATACCGAACCCGGCAACCAGAATGACCAGCAAAGCAATGGCTTCCGGGTCACTGAACCGACGCCGGTACCACTGCATTAACATTTCGAGCATACAACCCTTCCCTGAATCGAATAGCGGGAGTGAGGGACGAATTGTATCTAACTGTCACAAAAAAGACTTTCCTTTTTGTATCACTGTCAGGTTTCGCAAAACCCTGATGAATGGGATTTTCTTCATCTCCTAACACGGCTACACTCGCAGAGCAGCGGAGATGAACGTTATGCGGGTTCATCGGTCAAATTAGCACATCCAAAATACAGGACAGTGGTTATGTTCAGGCAGTTGAGAAAAACACTGGTTGCGACACTGATTGCCGCAGTGACGGTGGGTCATGTGTTGCCCGCTTTCGCTGACTCGTCCGATTCATTGCCGGACATGGGCACCACGGCAGGAAGCACGCTCTCCATCGGGCAGGAGATGCAGATGGGGGATTATTACGTACGCCAGCTGCGCGGCAGTGCTCCGCTGATCAACGATCCTTTGCTGGTGCAGTACATCAACGGTCTGGGGATGCGTCTGGTGGCGCACGCGGATTCGGTAAAAACCCCCTTCCACTTCTTTTTAATCAATAACGACGAGATCAACGCCTTCGCCTTCTTTGGCGGAAACGTGGTGCTGCATTCGGCGTTATTCCGCTATTCCGATAACGAAAGCCAGCTGGCGTCGGTCATGGCGCACGAAATTTCACACGTCACCCAGCGCCACCTGGCGCGTGCGATGGAAGACCAGAAGCGTAACGCCCCGCTGACCTGGGTTGGCGCGCTGGGCTCCATACTGCTGGCTATGGCCAGCCCGCAGGCCGGGATGGCGGCGCTGACCGGGACGCTGGCGGGTACGCGTCAGGGGATGATCAGCTTTACCCAACAGAACGAGCAGGAGGCAGACCGCATCGGCATTCAGGTATTGCAGCGTTCGGGCTTTGATCCGCAGGCCATGCCGAGCTTCCTGGAAAAGCTGCTCGATCAGGCGCGCTACTCGTCGCGTCCTCCGGAAATTCTGCTGACCCACCCGCTGCCGGAAAGCCGACTTTCGGATGCGCGTAACCGCGCCAACCAGATGCGTCCGGTAGTCGTGCAGTCATCGCAGGATTTCTACATGGCAAAGGTGAGAACGCTCGGCATGTACAACTCCGGGCGTAACCAGCTCACCAGCGATCTGCTGGATACGCTGGCAAAAGGCAACGTCCGCGAGAAAAACGCGGCGCAATACGGTCAGGCGCTCCAGGCGATGGAGGCCAGCAAATACGATGAAGCGCGTGAAGCGCTACAGCCGCTGCTGGCGTCGGAGCCAAATAACCCGTGGTACCTCGACCTCGCCACCGATATCGATCTGGGGCAGAAAAAAGCAACCGATGCGATTAATCGCCTGAAAGGGGCGAAAGACATTCGCAATAACCCGGTACTGCAGCTTAACCTGGCGAACGCGTACCTGCAGGGCGGCAAGCCCGGCGAGGCGGTGACCATTCTGAACCGCTACACCTTTAACAATAAAGATGACCAGAACGGCTGGGAGCTGCTCGCCCAGGCGCAGGGGCAACTGGGTAACCGCGATCAGGAGCTGGCCGCGCGTGCGGAAGGGCTGGCGCTGGCGGGACGGCTCGATCAGGCCATCTCTCTGTTAAGCAGCGCCAGTTCGCAGGTGAAGCTCGGCAGCCTGCAGCAGGCCCGCTACGATGCGCGAATCGACCAGCTGCGCGCCCTGCAGCTGCGCTTTAAGCCGTACGAGAAGATGTAATTAAAGGAGAAGTCATGACAGACGCGGTAAAAATTTACCATAACCCTCGCTGCTCCAAGAGCCGCGATACCCTAAGCCTGCTGAAGTCTAACGGCGTCGACCCCGAGGTGGTGCTGTATCTGGAGACGCCGCCGGACGCGCAGACGATCCGCCAGCTGCTTAAGATGCTTGATATGGGCAGCGCGCGCGAGCTGATGCGTCAGAAAGAGGATCTGTACAGGACGCTCAACCTGAACGACCCGCATCTCACCGAAGATCGGCTCATCCAGGCCATGGTCGAGAATCCAAAGCTGATTGAGCGCCCGATTGTGGTTGCGAACGGCAAGGCGCGTATCGGCAGGCCGCCGGAAGACGTGCTCGAAATCGTCTAATCGTTACGCCGCAGCGCTTCCAGAAACGCCTGCGGCGTACTCTCTCCCAGTTTTTTCTGCGCTTTTCCCCGGTTATAAAACTCGCACAGCTGGATCAGCAGCTCCGCCGCGGGTTCACTATTCACGCGCGGAATGATTTCGCGTAGCGGCACGGCGACCTGAACGGCGAGATTGTACCGTGAATGCACTCTTACGGTGACGCTTTGCTCCGGCAGCTTCACTTCCAGCCCGAAAGTCTCAACACAATGAATATCAGCCGGACAGGCAGCCAGCGCGGCGTTTACCCAGTGGGTTAGCAGCTGCGGGGAAACGCCCGCATAAAGCCGGGCGTAGCACCAGCCGCTGACGGGTTCACGCGCCCAGAGCAGATGTTGCTCCCCGCCGTCGTCCATATGCAGCGACAGCGGCTGGTGCCACAGCAGCAGCTTTTGCGGCACGATGCCTGCCTTCAGCGCCTTTTTACCCTGCAGCGACGCGCCCTTTTGCCTGGCAGAGGCCGGTTTGAGGTAGCGGTTCAGGGTGGCGCGGGAAACGGCGATCCCGAGCCCGTCATTTACCATCATCAGCAGTTCATCCAGCGGTGCGCCGGTAATATCCCGCAGGGCGTTTACCAGCGAAACCTGATCCTGTCTCAGCGCCTTGTGTATCACTTTTGGCGTGGTGTGGTTGTCCGAAACCTGCTCGCGGTTGCGCCAGCGCCTGACGGTCGTGACCGAAATACCCAGCTCGACGGCCAGCTCCCTGTCGCTTTTATCCGACCGTTGCAGATAGCGGCGGATGCGCGGCGTGGTGGTGGCATTGGCGTGCAGCTTAATTTCCATCGCGAAGATCTCCGAAACCAACCTTGTGAGATTTATAGTGCATCAGCGAATGCTTTGTGACCGATTTCACCTTTCGCTCGCCGCGCTTCACTGATAATCCACAGACATAATATAAACAACACCTCTCAATCTTGTACGGAGTTCACAATGAACAATGTTCTGGGATTTCTTGAAGCAAAACTGATGCCGCTGGCGGCGAAGACCGCCCAGCAGCGTCATCTTGGGGCCATACGCGGCGCCTACGTTTCATTCATGCCGTTTATCATCGTCGGCTCCATTCTGCTGGTGATCTCCTCATTCCCGAACCAGGCCTACCAGCAGTTTATGTCTCAGGCCTTTGGTGAGAGCTGGAGTGCAATTATTGAGATCCCGTTCAACGCGGTGTTCTCGACCATGTCGCTGTTTATCAGCTTTCTGGTCGCCTACCGCCTGGCGGAACATTATGGCGAAGACCGCATCTCCTGCGGCATCCTCGCGCTTGTCGCCTTTTTGATCCTGACGCCATTCATCAGGGTGGCGGAAAACGGCGGTATTACCGTCATGCCGGTAGAGTGGATTGGCAGTAAGGGGCTGTTCGTGGCGATGATCGGCTCCCTGCTGTGGACGGAGCTGTTCTGCTGGCTGAAGCGCAAAAAGCTGGTTATTAAGATGCCGGACGGGGTACCTCCGGCGGTGCAGGAGTCCTTCGCCGCGCTGATCCCGGCCCTGCTGGTGATGATTCTGGTGCTTGCGATCCGCATCCTGTTTGAAAATACCCACTACAACACTATCCACCAGTTTATTTATGACGTGGTTGCGACGCCGGTACGTCACTATGGCACCTCCTATTTTGGCGCGCTGATGACGGTCTTCAGCATCACCATTCTGTGGTCGGTGGGCATCAACTCCGGCTCTATGATCAACGGCATTATTCGCCCGCTGTGGATGGAGAACCAGACCGATAACATTGCCGCGATTCAGGCGGGAACGACGCCGCCGCACATTATCACGGAGCAGTTCTTCGACATGATCTGGATGGGGGGCGCCGGGGCCACGCTGTCGCTGGTGATCGCGATGCTGATTTTTGCCCGCAGTAAAAACATGCGCGAAGTGGCCCGCCTCGGCGCAGGAGCATCGGTGTTTAACATCAACGAACCGATACTGTTCGGCCTGCCGGTGATCATGAACCCCATCATGCTTATTCCGTTCAACCTGGTACCGCTGGTGCTGGTCACCGTGCAGTACGCGGCGATGAAAATTGGCGCGGTAGCCGTCACCACCGGGGTATTTATTCCCTGGACGCTGCCGCCGGTCATCAGCGGATTTATCGTTACCGGGCACCTGAGCGGCAGCGTGATGCAGCTGATCAACCTGCTGATTGGCGCCATGCTGTACCTACCCTTCATGCGTATAGTGGATAAACAGTACCGCGCCGCGGAGCTGTCCACGGTGGCGCAAACCGACACCACCCTTGCAAAACAGGAGTAAAGCATGTGGGGAATTATCGCAACCTGGCGAATGGCGCTTGAAGGGGTAACGGAGTCTGCTTCTGCCCTGGCGGCGGGAAAACCGGCCGCTGCGTCGGTGGTTGACGCCGTCGCCGCCGTGGAGGACTTCCCGCTGTATAAATCCGTCGGCTACGGCGGGCTACCCACCGAGAACGGCGAGGTGGAGCTGGATGCGGCGTACATGGACGGCGACACGCTGGCGTTCGGCGCCGTAGGGAATCTGGTGGATATTGCCAACCCGGTGCGCGTGGCCCATGCGCTCAGCCGCCAGCGCTACAACAGCCTGCTGGTTGGCCAGGGCGCGCGCGAATGGGCGCTGAGCCAGGGCTTTAGCGACAAAACCATGCTCACCGACCGCGCCATGCAGCACTACCGCAAGCGCTGCCGGGAGACGCTGGATAAAGGCCTGAGCCCGTACGACGGGCACGACACCGTCGGCATTATCGGTCTGGATATGCAGGGCTCCATGAGCGTAGCGACCTCCACCAGCGGCCTGTTTATGAAAAAACGCGGCCGCGTTGGGGATTCGCCAATTATCGGCTCCGGCTTTTACTGCGACAGCGAAACCGGCGCGGCGACCGCGACGGGCGTCGGTGAAGATCTGATGAAAGGCTGTACCAGCTATGAGATCGTGCGCCGGATGGCGCAGGGCATGACGCCACAGCAGGCGGCGGATTCGGTGGTGTTCGAACTGGAGGACAAGCTGATGTCGCGCTTTGGCCGGGTTGGCGATCTCTCCGTGGTGTGCATGAATAACCGGGGCGAATTCGGTGCCGCGACGAACATCAAAACCTTTTCGTTTGTTGTCGCAACGGCCCACCAGCCTCTCACGGTTTTTCGTACCGAACGCCTGCGGGAGAAAACCCATTATCACGCCGTGGACGAGGCGTGGATGCAGGCCTATGCCGCACGCATCCGCGCGCCCATTGAGGAGTCATGATGATCGCTTATCAGTTTATCACCGCGCTTGCAGACGCAGCGCCGCAGGGCCACCTGATTGCGCCCGCTTCCAGCACCCATTTACCGGACAGCGCGCTTCTCGCTGAAATGCGCCAGCAGCACAGCATTGCGGACGCGCGCTTTGGCTGCGCACCCTTTGCCCGCATCACCCTGCTGCCGGACGCGCTCTGGCATGACGCCCTGACCGAAGGGTTACTCACCGCGCTGCGGCCGCTGGTTGCCGCGCCGGCCAGCGCCGACATCGTGCTGGACGTAACGGATATTGATGAGGTGGTGCTGGCGCAGGTGCTGCGCTTTCTCTTTAATCAGGCGCACAGGCTTAGCGACCTGGGGCTGAAGCAAACGGACCCTTCGGCGGCGCGCATTACGCGCATCACCGCCCTCTGCGTGCCGGAGCAGCAGGCGAGGCTTGAGACGTTCTTCCGCGAGCAGCAGGCCATCGCCCGCGGCATGGTCGCGGCGCGGCGTCTGGCGGATACCCCGTCCGACCGCTGCACGCCGCAGCATATGGTAGAGGAAGCGCAAAAACGCTGCGCCGCCTTCCCTGCCCTGCGCTGCGAGGTGCTGAACGAAAAGGATATCGTTGAGCAGGGCCTTGGGCTGCTGCACGCCGTTGGCAAAGGGGCGACCTGCCCGCCGCGTCTGCTGGCTATTCATTATGATGGCGCGAACGACGGCCCGGTACGTTGCTACGTGGGCAAAGGCATTACCTTTGATACCGGCGGCCTGTGGCTGAAGGAAGGCGCAGGCATGTACACCATGAAATATGACATGTGCGGCGCGGCAAACGTGCTGGGGCTGATGCTGACCGTTGCAGAGCTGGCGCTCCCCGTGCGCCTCATGGGCGTGCTGGCGCTGGCGGAAAACGCCATCGGCCCGGACGCCATGCAGCCTGGCACGGTAGCCAGAGCCTGCAACGGCACCACGGTTGAAATCAACAATACCGATGCCGAAGGCCGACTGGTGCTGGCAGACGCTATCGCCTGGGCCAGCCAGCGCCATCCGCAGGCGCGCTACATTATCGATATGGCAACACTGACGGGTGCGGTGGTCAAAGCGCTGGGGTATGAGCTGAGCGGGCTGATGACCCAGGACGAGCCGCTGCGCGAGGCGCTGACGCAGGCGGGAAAACGAAGCGGTGACGAGGTATGGTCGCTGCCGCTGGATGCGCGGCTGAAAAAGCAGACCGACAGCGCCATTGCCGACCTGTGCAATACGCCCCCCAACAATGCGGCAATCAGCGCCTCGGCGGCGTGGCTGCTGCACCATTTCTGTCCGCCGACGATCCCGTGGGCGCATCTGGACATCAGCGGAACGGCGCTGTGGCGTGAGAACGGACGAAGCGTGGCGTCGGGAAGGCCGATTCCGCTACTGGTGGAGCACCTGATGGAAGAGCTCAGGCCCGGCGCAGCTAGAGCTTGAGAATATCTTTCACAAACGGAATAGTCAGCTTGCGCTGGGCGGTAATGGAGGCGCGATCGAGCTGATCGAGCGTATCGAACAGCGTGCGCATTTCGCGATCCAGCCGCTTCAGCAGGAAACGCCCCACGTCCTCCGGCAGCTCGAAGCCGCGCAGCCTTGCGCGCAGCTGAAGCGCCTGGAGCTTGTCTTCATCCGACAGCGGCTGGAGCTTGTAGATTTGCCCCCAGTCCAGGCGAGACGCCAGATCCGGCAGCCCAAGATTAAGCTGGCGCGGCGGGCGATCCCCGGTGATCAGTAGCCGGGTTTTGCCCGACTCCAGAATACGGTTGTAGAGGTTAAAGATCGCCATTTCCCACGGCTCGTCCCCCGCCACGCATTCGATATTATCGATGCAGACCAGGGAGAGATGTTCCATGCCCTCGAGCACCTCAGGCACAAACCAGGTACGTTTATCCAGCGGCACGTAGCCTACCGCGTCACCGCGCGCGGAGAGTTCAGCACAGGCCGCATGCAGCAGATGGCTGCGCCCCGCGCCCTCGCGTGACCAGATATAGATGTATCCGCTGTGTTCCTGGCGCAGCACGTTTTGCAGTGCAGCCAGTAAAGAGGGGTTATCACCCGGCCAGAAACTCGCGAAAGTTTCGTCGTCAGGGAGATAAAGTGGCAGAGAGAGCTGTGCCGGTCCGTTCAGAAATACCTCAACCAGAGATCTTACATAAAATCGGAATGGAGTTTAACACGGAACCTGCAAGGAGAGAACCGGGCGATCCGTCGCCCGGCTTTACGATCAGCGTGGCGCTTTTTCGCTTTCGTCAGCGTCCAGCACCACCTCTTCCGGGCGGATCACCGAGATCAGCTTGAAAATCAGGCTCAGGCCGACGCCCACGATGGTCGCCAGCGCCATGCCCTTCAGCTCGGCCGCACCGATGTGCACCTTGGCGCCGCTCACGCCGATAATCAGGATAACGGAGGTCAGGATCAGGTTTTGCGCCTTGCTGTAATCCACTTTGGATTCAATCAGCACGCGAATACCGGAGGCACCGATCACCCCGTACAGCAGAAGAGACACGCCGCCCATCACCGGGACGGGGATGATCTGGATCGCCGCCGCCAGCTTGCCGACGCAGGAGAGCAGAATGGCGATGATCGCCGCGCCGCCGATAACCCAGGTGCTGTAAACGCGGGTAATTGCCATCACGCCGATGTTCTCACCGTAGGTGGTGTTTGGCGTGGAGCCGAAGAAACCGGAGATAATGGTGGAAAAACCGTTCGCAAACATGGAGCGGTGCAGGCCCGGGTCGCGGATCAGATCGCGCTTAACGATGTTCGCGGTCACCACCAGGTGGCCGACGTGCTCGGCAATCACCACCAGCGCGGCAGGCAGAATGGTGAAGATAGCAAACCATTCGAAGCGCGGGGTATAGAAGGTTGGCAGCGCGAACCAGTGCGCCTCGGCAATGGGAGTGGTGTCCACAACGCCCATTACGAAGGAGAGCGCATAGCCCGCCAGCACGCCGATCAGGATCGGGATAATTGCCATAAAGCCGCGGAACAGCACGGAACCAAACACCGTCACGCCGAGCGTCACCAGCGAGATGATGATGGTTTTGGTGTCCGGCGACTGACCGTCCGCCGGCAGCAGGCCGGCCATGTTCGCCGCCACGCCCGCCAGCTCCAGGCCGATGACGGCAACGATTGCGCCCATCGCCGCAGGCGGGAACATCACGTCCAGCCAGCCGGTACCCGCTTTCTTCACAATGAAGGACACCAGGCAGAACAGCACCCCACACATGATAAAGCCGCCCAGGGCGACCTCATAACCCAGCGGCAGCAGCAGCAGTACCGGGGAGATAAAGGCAAAGCTCGACCCGAGATATGCCGGGATTTTGCCTTTACAGATGAAGAGGTAAAGCAGCGTTCCGATGCCGTTGAACAGCAGCACGGTAGCCGGGTTAATGTGAAACAGGATTGGCACCAGCACGGTTGCGCCAAACATGGCGAACAGGTGCTGCAAACTAAGCGGGATTGTCTGTAAAAGCGGCGGTCTTTCACTCACCCCGATAGCACGGCGCGTCATAGTGTTTTCCTCTGAGTGTCATTGTTATGGGTTTTTATTCAAAAAAAAGCCGACTATCAAAGTCGGCTTCTTTATCGTTATTCGATTATTTAGTACCAAAAATCTTATCGCCGGCATCGCCAAGCCCCGGGATGATGTACCCGTGCTCGTTCAGCCCCTGGTCGACGGATGCGGTATAGAGTTCAACGTCCGGGTGCGCTTTTTCCAGCGCCGCGATACCTTCCGGCGCCGCGACCAGAACCAGCACCTTGATGCTGCTGCATCCTGCTTTTTTCAGCAGGTCGATGGTGGCGATCATGGAACCACCGGTCGCCAGCATCGGGTCAACCACCAGCGCCATACGCTCGTCGATGTTGGAAACCAGCTTCTGGAAGTACGGGACTGGCTCAAGGGTCTCTTCGTCACGATAGATCCCCACCACGCTGATACGCGCGCTTGGCACGTGCTCCAGCACGCCTTCCATCATGCCCAGACCCGCACGGAGGATCGGCACAACGGTAATTTTTTTACCTTTGATCTGCTCAACCTGTACCGGGCCGTTCCAGCCTTCGATGGTCACTTTTTCCGTTTCCAGATCGGAGGTTGCTTCGTAGGTCAGGAGGCTGCCCACTTCAGAAGCCAGTTCGCGAAAACGCTTCGTGCTGATGTCATGCTCACGCATCAGGCCCAACTTGTGTTTAACGAGTGGGTGTTTCACTTCCACAATCTTCATTCTCTTTCTCCTCTGAGGTGGCATCCGCAAAAAAATCGCGGGATTATACCGCTTTTTTCGGATTGCGCCATACCCATCTTGCTTGACGTATATCAATCAAAATGATTAACGCATAAAAAAACCGGAGACAAGGCTCCGGCTTTGGTGCGAGGTTCTGCCGGATGGCGCTAACGCTTCCCCGGCCTGGAAACCCCGCAGGCCCGGCAAGCGCAGCGCCACCCGGCAATTATAGCTGTTCCCCGTTGCTGGCAATCACCCGCTTGTACCAGTCAAACGACTTCTTCCTGCTGCGGTTCAGCGTGCCGTTACCTTCGTTATCTTTATCAACAAAGATAAAGCCGTAGCGTTTCTTCATTTCACCGGTGCCGGCAGAAACGAGATCGATACAGCCCCACGGGGTGTAACCCATCAGATCCACGCCATCTTCCACCACCGGCTTTTTTCATCTCGCGGATGTGCGCGGAGAGATAATCAATGCGGTACTGGTCGTTCACCGTGCCGTCGCTCTCCTGCACGTCAATCGCGCCAAAGCCGTTCTCAACGATGAACAGCGGCAGCTGGTAGTGATCCCAGAACCAGTTGAGGGAGTAGCGCAGCCCAACCGGATCGATCTGCCAGCCCCAGTCGGATTTCTGCACGTACGGGTTGGAAACCAGGCTCTTGCTCTCGTCGTAATCCAGCTCCGGATTATCCGCCGTCGCTTTGGTGGCGAAGGACATGTAATAGCTGAAGCCGATGTAGTCCACGCAGCCCTGGGCCAGCGCCGCTTTATCCTCTTCGGTGATGTCCAGCGCGAAGCCACGACGTTCAAAGTAGTTCAGCAGGTGCTGCGGATATTTGCCACGCACGTGGACGTCGGTGAACCAGTAGCGGCGATGCATGGCGTTCATCGCCATCATCATGTCGTCCGGAGCGCAGGTCAGCGGATAGATTGGACACATGGCAATCATGCAGCCGATTTGCAGCGACGGGTTGATCTCGCGCCCCGCCTTCACCGCCAGGGCGCTGGCCACCAGCTCATAGTGCGCCGCCTGGAACATGACCGGCTCGCGATCTTCACCCGGTGCGTATTTCAGCCCGGAATTGGTAAACGGCGCGAAGTCCTCGTGGAAGTTGGCCTGGTTATTGATCTCGTTAAAGGTCATCCAGTACTTCACCTTATGCTGGTAACGCTCAAAAACGACCGTCGCGAAGCGGACAAAGAAGTCGATAAGCTTACGGTTGCGCCAGCCGCCGTATTCCGTCACCAGGTGGAAAGGCATCTCGAAGTGGGAAAGCGTGATCACCGGTTCGATACCGTGCTTCAGGCACTCGTCGAACAGATCGTCATAGAATTTGAGGCCCGCTTCGTTCGGCTCCAGCTCGTCGCCTTTCGGGAAGATACGCGTCCAGGCGATAGAGGTGCGGAAGCATTTGAACCCCATCTCGGCAAAGAGTTTGACGTCTTCTTTATAGCGGTGGTAGAAGTCGATGGCTTCGTGGTTAGGGTAATTTTTCCCCTCCAGCACGCCGTTGGTGATTTCACGCGGCACCCCGTGGGCCCCCGCCGTCATGACGTCGGCAACGCTCACGCCCTTGCCGCCCTCTTTCCAGCCGCCTTCAAGCTGATGCGCCGCAACGGCCCCACCCCACAGAAAACCTGCTTTAAATCCTGACATTCGCTTTCCCTCATTCTGCGTTATTTTCTGCAAAAACAGTTACAGAAACCGGTTTCATTTCGATGATGTGCAAAGGGGATAACGGTTGCAAGCAGTTCGCCGAAACCGGTTTCATTTTCGTGAACAGAGTCATGTTTGTCGGCCCGCACGGGCGAGAGTGAAAAAAAGATCCCCGCCCCGAGAATAGGCTCGCAAACGTTTGCCTGGACTGTTAGAATTGCGCCGATTTTTCTTACTAGCTATGCAATCGCGTGGGGATTTAAGCCGTGACCAACAAAACTTCTCTCAGCTACAAAGATGCCGGTGTTGATATTGACGCAGGTAATGCGCTGGTTGACCGAATCAAAGGTGTGGTGAAAAAAACCCGCCGCCCGGAAGTGATGGGTGGCCTGGGTGGATTCGGCGCACTGTGCGCGCTGCCGCAAAAATATCGTGAACCTGTGCTGGTCTCGGGTACGGATGGTGTGGGTACAAAACTGCGCCTGGCGATGGATCTTAAGCGTCACGACACGATCGGTATCGATCTGGTGGCAATGTGCGTCAACGACCTGGTGGTACAGGGCGCCGAGCCGCTGTTCTTCCTGGATTACTACGCAACCGGCAAACTGGACGTGGATACCGCAGCCAGCGTCATTAACGGCATTGCCGAAGGCTGCCTGCAGTCAGGCTGTGCGCTGGTCGGCGGTGAAACCGCTGAAATGCCGGGCATGTATCACGGTGAAGATTATGACGTCGCGGGCTTCTGCGTCGGCGTGGTAGAAAAATCAGAAATTATCGACGGCAGCAAAGTGGCCGACGGCGATGTGCTGGTTGCGCTGGCCTCCAGCGGCCCGCACTCCAACGGCTATTCCCTGGTGCGTAAAATCCTCGAAGTGAGCGGCTGTGACCCGCTGACCACCGAGCTGGACGGCAAACCGCTGGCCGATCACCTGCTGGCCCCGACCCGCATCTACGTGAAAAACGTGCTGGACCTGATCGCGAACGTTGACGTTCACGCTATCGCCCACCTGACCGGCGGCGGCTTCTGGGAAAACATTCCGCGCGTGCTGCCGGACAATACCCAGGCGGTAATCGACGAATCTTCATGGCAGTGGCCGTCCGTCTTCAACTGGCTGCAAACCGCAGGCAACGTAAGCTCTCACGAAATGTACCGCACCTTTAACTGCGGCGTGGGCATGGTTATCGCCCTGCCGGCCAGCGAAGCGGATAAAGCGGTTAAGCTGCTGACTGAAAAAGGTGAAAACGCGTGGAAAATCGGTACGATTAAAGCCTCCGATTCCGAACAGCGTGTGGTCATTGAATGAAAAATATCGTGGTGCTCATTTCCGGTAACGGAAGCAATTTGCAGGCAATTATCGACGCCTGCAGCCAGAAGAAAATCAATGGCACCATTCGGGCAGTATTCAGCAACAAGGCCGATGCGTTCGGCCTTGAGCGTGCGCGGGAAGCGAATATCCCGGCGCACGCGCTGGAAGCCAGCCAGTTTGCCGGCCGCGAGGCATTTGACCGCGAGCTGATGCAGGAGATTGACGCCTACGCGCCCGACGTGGTGGTGCTGGCCGGGTACATGCGTATCCTGAGCCCGGCGTTCGTTGAACGCTACGCCGGACGCCTGCTTAATATCCACCCTTCCTGCTGCCAAAATATCCCGGCCTGTACACCCATCGTCAGGTTCTGGAAAACGGCGACGAGGAGCATGGTACCTCCGTGCATTTCGTCACCGACGAGCTGGACGGTGGCCCGGTGATTTTGCAGGCGAAAGTGCCGGTCTTCGAGGGCGACAGCGAAGATGACGTAACCGAACGCGTGCAGACGCAGGAACACGCCATTTACCCGCTGGTGGTAAGCTGGTTTGTCGACGGGCGTCTGGCAATGCGCGACGGTGCAGCCTGGCTGGACGGCGTGAAGCTGCCCCCGCAGGGCTATGCGGCCGAAGCGTAGTTTATCGTGTCGGGTGGTGCCGCGCTCACCCGACCTGCACGCGGCATTACCCGATATCCCCTTCTCCAACCCTCTAAAATCCCCAACAAAAAAAATAACTGTCATACTTTTCTGGCACTGTTGGACATATCGTGGAAATGCTCGCCATAATAAGGACGAGACGGATTTACCACGTCCTGTGATTGAACTGGAGTGTGAGCTGTAATGGGTCAGGAAAAGTTATACATCGAGAAAGAGCTAAGCTGGTTAGCATTCAACGAACGTGTACTTCAGGAAGCGGCCGATAAAAGCAACCCGCTGATTGAGCGTATGCGCTTTTTAGGCATCTATTCCAACAATCTGGATGAATTCTATAAGGTTCGTTTTGCTGAACTGAAGCGCAGAATCATCATCAGCGAAGAACAGGGCTTAAACTCGCATTCGCGCCACCTGCTGGGCAAAATCCAGTCTCGCGTAATGAAAGCCGATCAGGAATTTGATGGCCTCTATAACGAGCTGCTGCTGGAAATGGCGCGTAACCAAATCTTCCTGATTAACGAACGCCAGCTTTCCGCGAACCAGCAAAACTGGCTGCGCCACTATTTCAAACATTATCTGCGCCAGCACATCACCCCCGATTCTGATCAACCGTGAAACCGATCTGGTGCAGTTCCTGAAGGATGATTACACCTATCTGGCCGTGGAAATCATTCGCGGTGAGAATATTAGCTACGCGCTGCTGGAGATACCGTCTGATAAAGTCCCGCGCTTTGTGAACCTGCCGCCGGAAACCCCGCGCAGACGCAAACCGATGATTTTGCTCGATAACATCCTTCGCTACTGCCTGGACGATATCTTCAAAGGCTTCTTCGATTACGACGCGCTAAACGCCTACTCGATGAAGATGACCCGCGACGCCGAATACGATCTGGTTCATGAGATGGAAGCCAGCCTGATGGAGCTGATGTCCTCCAGCCTCAAGCAGCGCCTCACGGCAGAGCCGGTGCGCTTTGTCTATCAGCGCGATATGCCGGATGCGATGGTCGAAATGCTGCGCGACAAGCTGACCATCTCCCGCTACGACTCCATTATTCCCGGCGGGCGTTACCACAACTTTAAAGATTTCATCGGCTTCCCGAACGTCGGCAAAGCCAATCTGGTAAACAAACCGCTGCCGCGGCTGCGCCATATCTGGTTCGATAAGTTCCGCAACGGGTTCGACGCTATCCGCGAGCGCGATGTGCTGCTCTACTATCCGTACCACACCTTTGAACACGTGCTGGAACTGCTGCGGCAGGCGTCGTTCGACCCGAACGTGCTGGCGATTAAAATCAACATCTATCGCGTGGCGAAAGATTCCCGCATCATCGACGCGATGATCCACGCGGCGCACAACGGCAAAAAAGTCACCGTTGTGGTTGAACTCCAGGCGCGTTTCGACGAAGAAGCCAACATCCACTGGGCGCGCCGCCTGACGGAAGCGGGCGTGCACGTCATCTTCTCCGCGCCGGGGCTGAAAATTCACGCCAAGCTGTTCCTGATCTCCCGTAAAGAGGGTGACGACGTGGTGCGTTACGCCCATATCGGTACCGGTAACTTTAACGAGAAAACGGCGCGTATTTACACCGACTACTCGCTGCTGACTGCCGATGCGCGCATCACCAACGAAGTGCGTCGGGTGTTCAACTTCATTGAGAACCCGTACCGCCCGGTTAGCTTCGACTATCTGCTGGTTTCACCGCAGAATTCTCGCCGCCTGCTGTACGATATGATCGACAAAGAGATCGCCAATGCGCAGAACGGCCTGTCGTCCGGCATTACGCTGAAGCTCAATAACCTGGTGGACAAAGGCCTGGTGGACCGCCTGTACGCGGCCTCCAGCTCCGGCGTTCCGGTAAACCTGCTTATTCGCGGCATGTGTTCACTCATTCCGGAACTGGAAGGGATCAGCGATAATATCCGCGTGATCAGCATTGTGGATCGCTATCTTGAACACGATCGCGTCTATATTTTTGATAACGCCGGCGATAAGCGCGTTTACCTCTCTTCCGCCGACTGGATGACGCGTAATATTGATTACCGTATTGAAGTGGCGGCACCGCTGCTGGACCCACGCCTGAAGCAGCGGATCCTCGACATTATCGAGATCCTGTTCAGCGATACGGTGAAAGCACGCTATATCGACAAAGAACTCAGTAACCGCTATGTACCGCGCGGCAATCGCCGTAAAGTGCGGTCGCAACTGGCGATTTACGATTATATCAAATCACTTGAGCAACCCGATTAACCTATGCCAATAAACGATAACACCCCACGCCCGCAGGAGTTCGCCGCGGTCGATCTTGGCTCAAACAGTTTTCACATGGTCATCGCCCGCGTGGTGGATGGCGCGATGCAGATCATCGGTCGCCTGAAGCAGCGCGTGCATCTGGCCGACGGTCTGGACGCGCGTAATATGCTGAGCGAAGAGGCAATGGAGCGCGGCCTGAACTGCCTGTCGCTGTTCGCAGAACGTCTTCAGGGCTTTTCGCCCTCCAGCGTCTGCATCGTCGGGACGCATACGCTGCGCCAGGCGCTGAACGCGCCGGAATTTCTCAAGCGCGCGGAAAAGGTTATCCCCTACCCGATTGAGATCATCTCCGGGAACGAGGAAGCGCGCCTGATTTTTATGGGCGTTGAGCACACCCAGCCGGAAAAAGGCCGCAAGCTGGTGATTGATATCGGCGGTGGCTCAACGGAGCTGGTGATTGGCGAAGACTTCGAGCCGCGCCTGGTGGAGAGCCGCCGTATGGGCTGCGTCAGCTTCGCGCAGATGTATTTCCCGGGGGGCGTAATTACCCGTGAAAACTTCCAGCGCGCGCGCATGGCCGCGGTTCAGAAACTGGAAAATCTGGCCTGGCAGTATCGTATTCAGGGCTGGAACGTGGCGCTGGGGGCTTCGGGTTCGATTAAAGCCGCCCACGAAGTGCTGCTGGCAATTGGTGAAAAAGACGGGTTTATTACCCCTGAGCGCCTGGTGAAGCTTACCGAAGAGGTGCTTAAGCATAAGAGCTTTGATGCCCTGAGCCTGCCGGGCCTGTCGGACGAGCGTAAAGCGGTATTCGTGCCGGGGCTGGCAATCCTCTGCGGCGTGTTTGACGCCCTGGCGATCAAAGAGCTGCGCCTCTCTGACGGCGCCCTGCGCGAAGGCGTGCTGTACGAGATGGAAGGACGCTTCCGCCATCAGGACATTCGCAGCCGCACCGCGCAGAGCCTGGCGAACCAGTACAACATCGACCGCGAGCAGGCGAAGCGCGTGCTGGAGACTACGGTTCAGATGTACGAGCAGTGGGAAGAGCAGAATCCGAAGCTTGCCCACCCCCAGCTTGCCGCACTGCTGAAATGGGCCGCGATGCTGCACGAGGTGGGGCTGAACATCAACCACAGCGGGATGCATCGCCATTCGGCCTATATCCTGCAAAACAGCGATCTGCCGGGCTTTAACCAGGAGCAGCAGACCATGATGGCCACGCTGGTGCGCTATCACCGCAAGGCGATCAAGCTCGACGATCTGCCGCGCTTTACGCTGTTCAAGAAAAAGCAGTTCCTGCCTTTAATTCAGCTGCTGCGCCTGGGCGTATTGCTCAACAACCAGCGACAGGCCACCACCACCCCGCCGACGCTGAAGCTGAAAACGGACGACCATCACTGGACGCTGAGCTTCCCGCACGACTGGTTTAGCCAGAACGCGCTGGTCCTGCTGGATCTGGAAAAAGAGCAGCAGTACTGGGAAGCGGTCACCGGCTGGCTGTTGAAGATCGAAGAAGAGAGCGCCGAGGTTGCGGCGTAACGCCTCAGGCGCTCTCCTGAGGCTGCGCTTCGGCCAGCGTTTCCAGCTCAACCGGCATGCCTATCAGATAGCCCTGAACGTAATCGATACCTAGCGCGTGAACCGCGCTACGTATCTCTTCTGTTTCCACGCATTCCGCCACCACCAGCATTTTCTTCATCCGGGCCAGATGGCAAATCGAGGCCACAATCTGGTAGTCCAGGCTGTTGCTGACAATATTGCGGATAAAGCCGCCGTCTATTTTGAGGATGTCGGCATCCACGCTTTTCAGCCGCGCATAGCTGGCGTAGCCGGTGCCAAAATCATCAATTGCGATGCGTATGCCCATCTTTTGTAACTGCCTGAGCGTGGGGGCGGCCAGGTCCGTACGGCCCAGGGTGCTGCTTTCGGTCACTTCAAAGATCAGCTGCCACGCTTCAATGGCGTATTTAGCCAGCAGGCGATTCACCTCAAGCGGAAACTGCGACCGGTAGACGGTAGACGGTGCGAGATTGATGGCAAAGCGCTGGCCCGGCAGCCGCTGTCGGTGCTCCGCCAGGAAACGCAGCGTACGCTCCAGCACCCATAAATCGACGCGCGAGGATAAGCCAAACTCCTGCGCGACGGGCAGGAACTGCTCGGGGAAAATCAGCGCGCCGTTATCATCGCGCATCCGCAGCAGCACCTCATGGTAACGATCGCCCCGCAGCCCACGGACGGGCTGAACCAGCAGGGTAAAGGCGTTCTGCTCCAGCGTCGCCTGCAGACGGCTCATCATCGCCACCTTATCTTTCAGGCTACGCTGCAAATGAACAGCGCCGCGCTGCTGAAGGTTTTCCGGGTGGTTGGTTGAAAGTGAGAGATCGGCAACCAGGCCCAGCTCGCCCAGCACCAGATAGAGGTGATTAACCGGCGAGCGCACGTAGCAGTAGCTCACGCCAACCTGCGGCTGCACCGGCATCCCATCCCAGACAAAACGGAACTGCTTAATGTGCTCGTCCAGCGCCTCGATGCGCTGTTGATGGGACTCCGCATTCAGGCGCACCGCCATGTCAAACCCGGTGAGATGGTAGACCCGCTCGTTGGACTGAAGCGTGCCGTTTATCCATTGCGCCAGCTGCTGTTTGTACTGGATCCGCAGCAAAACCCCGTAATTGCGCCCCAGCACTTCCAGTTCAGGCACGCGCAGCAAACAGAGCGCCGACCACGGATTCGCGGCAAGCTCACGCGACAGCGACCGCAGGTTGGGCATATGCAATATCGGATCGAGGAATGCCTGTCTGCGGGAACGAATGTTGATGCTCCGCTGGCGTGTTGCCAGCATCGCCATGTAAATCACGACGAAGGAAAAGACCAGATAGCTGGAGGAGGTAATGGCCAGCTGGATGTCATAGCCCTGATTCAGCGGAATATAGTGATAAAAATAGTGTATCGACACCAGCAAAACCGGCGTCCAGATAATCGACATCAGCTTATAGCCGAAGCGCATTGCCCCCCAGAGCATCACGGGCATCAGCAGGGACAGCGTATAGTTAGTGCTGAAAATAGAGCTGTTGATATTCATGGGCAGGAGCAACATGCCCAGCAGCCCGCCGAGGGCGATAAACCACACCACAAACTCAACAACCGTCACCTTTTTGTCTATTTGCGCGCGGAGCTGTGACAGTAGCGCTTTGATATAGCGCGGATGGCGAATCAGGCGGATCAGCAGATAGCTGAGCGGTACCCCCGTCAGCCCGCTCACCAGCAGCGCCTGATAGTTGATGAGGGTTCGGATATTAAAGGGGTTTAACCCCGCGAGGCTCTGGCGGCTCTCATAAACGCCGAGATACACCGCAAACTGAAACAGCGCCAGAAACAGCGTTGCCGGGCAGAAAACCTGCCAGAACATGCGCTGCCCCATGAGGCGCACGTCACCGTAAGCGGTCATATTACGTCGGGGAGCAAACACGCGGTAGCCGCCCCAGCTGAGCACCAGGGGGACGATAAAATGAAGAATCCCGGCCACGGTTTCATAGAGCCCAACGGCCGGGTAATAGCGGATAAACAGCGACACCAGAACGCCCGGAATGGCTTCCAGGCCAAAAAAACAGCATCAGCGTCAGCAAAAAAGAGAGGGGTAAATAGTAGAGCGCAACGATACCGTCGCCCAGCTGCGTTAGGGTATTCGCCACGCTGAGCACCGGGAGTAACGCCACGGGTAAAATAAGAGGAAGCGCCCACCAGCGGTTTTTATTCTGCTTCAGGATGTGGTGAATTTTCATAGATGCTCGTTTACAACCCTTTCGCTCCAGAGGGTAAGTGAAGACAGGCATCCAACCTGACGTACACGTCGCCCGGAAAATTCCTGGCAAGCACAGTGGAGGAGGGATTTTAAATATCAACGACGCAATCCCGTTGACTTAAATCAAACAATTTTATCTGATTAAATCTTTCTTACGTTTTTTTTAATTATTTTTCCTGTAGTTATCAATGCGATAAATAAATGCGTTGTTTTTAATAACATATATTAATGTAAGCATTGACGGTATTTTACACTTCATCGAATTGACCCCTTCGTGCGGTTGTGCCTTAATAGCCGCATCGCCCGGAAGGGTATACTCAGGAAAAGAAAGTGAGTCAGGCTACGCGTATGCGAAAACGACATCGATTTAACACCCGAATGACCCGCATCATACTGCTCATCAGCTTTCTGTTTTTCTTTGGACGCTTTGTGTACTCCTCCATTGGCGCCTGGTATCACCATCAGGACAAAATCCAGTCACAGCAAACCAGCCTGACCGTCGACGCGCCAGAACGCTAGTTCCTCAGATGGTGTTGCAATAACCGAATAACGCCGGCGATCCCTCTCCTCAAAATTCTGTCCAGACGCTGGCGATTGCCATTGCCCGTCTTCCCGGCAGGCAAACTGTATCGCACTGTATCCAGCGCGCCACGCTGACAGACGGGTACAAAACGGCGCCTCCGGCAAATCTCTCCGATACATAAATACGGTTATCTGTGTCTGACATCATTCAGAACCGATGAGGAGAGACACCGATGATGCGTCGATACCTGCTGTTCCCCCTGCTGGCCCTCGCGTCGGCAACCGGCTCCTGGGCCGCGCCCCTGGACAACCTGAGCGCCGCGGATGTTAACGGCCCCGCCGCCGTCGCGCCGCTGGCACACCCGCAGCCGCCTGCAAAGCTGATTGTCGATCCGCCCCTTGCCGGGCCGCTGAGCAAAGGCGCGGTGTTTATTCAGTACCGTGCCGAAAACCTGCGCATCGAGCCGGTGTTCGGCCCCGAGGCGCTCAGGGTCACCCCGCGCATAGGCCACATTCACGTGGTGGTGGATGACGCGCCGTGGCACTGGGCTGACGCCAGCGGCGAGCCGGTGATCCTGGTGGGCCTGCCCGCCGGTAAACACAAGGTGACGATTATTCTGGCCGACCCGACGCATAAACCGCTCGACCACAAAACTATTGAATTCACCGTACCGCCCCACGCGGCGGTTCACCATTTTTAAGGACGCTTAAGATGAAAGCACTGTCTGTAGTGACGGCGGGCCTGCTGGCGCTTTCCGCCAGCGCCTTTGCGGAGAGTAAAATCAGCGTCGTGCTGGTGCACGGCGCGTTTGCCGACGGCAGCAGCTGGAATAAGGTGATTACCCTGTTGCAGAAACAGCATACAGAGGTCATTGCCGTCCAGCTGCCGCTCACCTCGCTGAACGATGACGTCGCGGCCACAAAGCGGGCCATCGCACGCGCGCAGGGCGACGTGGTGCTGGTAGGCCACTCCTGGGGCGGGACCGTAATTAGCGAAGCGGGTAACGATGCGCGGGTCAAATCGCTGGTTTACGTGGCGGCGTTCGCGCCGGACGCCGGCCAGTCGACGGCGGATCTCGCTGGAAGCTTCCCTGCACCGCCGGGCAGCGCGGGCATTGCCAAAACGGCGGACGGCTATTTATATCTGCCAGCGGAGGCCGTCAGGAAGGATTTCGCGCCTGACGTGAAGCCGGGTGAGCAACAGACCATTGCGGCCACGCAGGGGCCTATAAGGGGCGATGCGTTTGGGGAAAAGATTACTCGTGCAGCGTGGCGCACTAAGCCGAGCTGGTATGTGGTAAGCGAGAATGACAGGATGATTAACCCGGCGCTGGAGCGCGCGATGGCGAAGGCGATCCGCGCAAAAACCACCGAGGTAGCGGCAAGCCACGTATCGATGGTGAGCCATCCGGAGGCCATCGCCCGCACGATTGAGCAGGCGAGGCGGGTGCACTGAGGACAATTCGCCCGGCGGCGGCGCGCTTGCTCAGGACTACGGTTTCGCAGGTCGGGTAAGCGCAGCGCCGCCCGACAAGAAAGGCCGCCTCAGCCACCACTCTCTGCGGGATAATCGCGATTAATCCACGCGTGATCGTCTTCCCAGGTGAACATCCATTTGCGCACCGGCCCGGCCATCACGTTGAGGTAATAGCTGTCATACCCGGCCATCGTCGCCACCGGATGGTAGCCCTTCGGCACCATGACCACGTCGCGGTTGTAGACCGCCATGCACTCGTCCAGCGTTCTGTCATCGGTGTAGACGCGCTGCATGCAGAACCCCTGCTCCGGGTTGAGGCGATGATAGTAGGTCTCCTCCAGGTAGGTCTCCTGCGGCGGGTTATCCGTATCGTGCTTGTGGCTCGGATACGAGCTGGTGCAGCCCTCGCTGGTCCACACCTCCACCACCAACAGGCTGTCGGCGGGCTTGTCTTCCGGCAGAATGTTGTGCACGTAGCGCTGGTTGTGCCCCTTGCCGCGCGCTTCGCCGTCGATATCCTGCGGGGCAATCAGCCGCGTCGGATACGCGCCTTTGCCGGGAGCGGCGCAGACCGCCAGCTCGAGCCTCGTCAGCGCCTTCACCCGCACCGCCTCCTGCGGGGTGACGTAAACCGCCCACGGCTTGATGCGCTCGAACGGGCTCATCCGCTCCCCGATGTCGTTAAACCGCGCGGATGGCGTGCTGATGGAGGCGCGCCCGGCCACCAGCACCAGACAGCGCTCCTCGCTGACCGCGGGCAGCGTCAGCTGCTGCCCCTCCTGAAGTTCATAGGCCTCAAAGCCAACATATTCCCAGCTGGCGCGTTCCGGCGTGACGGACTGGGTGCGCCCCTCAGCGTTCGGCTGTTGCCAGCGTGATAGCAGACGTGACATGTCACCTCCTCAGATAAGCCCGGCGTCGCGCGCCAGGCGGCTCAGGTTGTTATAACCCAGACGGGCGTAGGTCAGCGGATGGGCTATCGCCGGATCCTGCTCGGCCTCCACCACCAGCCAGCCGTGATAGTCCTGCGCCTTCAGCAGCCGCATAATCGGCGGGTAATCCACGCAGCCGTCGCCCGGGACGGTAAACACGCCGCTCAGCACCGCGTCGAGGAAGCTGGTTTTGCGGTTTTTCACGTCCGCCAGCACGTCGGCGCGCACGTCTTTGCAGTGGACGTGATTGATGCGCGTCGCCCAGCGCTGCGCCACCGCCAGCGGATCGGCCCCGGCAAAGGTCAGATGCCCGGTATCCAGCAGCAGTCCCACCTCGTCGCCGGTGTGGGTCATCAGGCTGTCCACGTCGTCGGCGGACTCAATCACCGTGCCCATATGGTGATGGTAGGCAATCTGCACGCCCTGCTGCTGCGTATAGCGCGCAAATTCGGTGAGCTTCTCGCCGTACTCCTTCCAGCGATCCTTCGGGAAGCGCGGGCGCAGGTGCACCGGCGTCTGCTGCTCGCCGTGAATGCAGCCGCTCACTTCCGCAAACACCAGCACCTTCGCCCCCAGCTCGCGCAGCAGCGTCAGGTGCGGCTGCACGGCGGCAATCTCCTCCTCCACGCTGCGCTCCAGCAGGCGGCCGGAGTACCAGCCGGAGACCAGCTGCAGGTCGTGGCGCTGCAGAATAGGGCCGAGCAGGCGCGCTTCGCGCGGGAACTTATTGCCCAGCTCGAAGCCGGCAAAACCGGCCTCTTTGCCTTCGCTCAGGCAGGTCTCCAGCGGCGTCTCCGCGCCGAGCGAAGGCAGATCGTCGTTCGTCCACGTCAGCGGGTTGATGCCCAGTTGTACACTCATTGTCGTCTCCATTATGCGTGCCCGCGCTCGCGCCACCAGGCGATAAGCTGCAGGTAGTTGTCCCGGATGCGCGCTACCAGCTGCGCATCGTCGATATCGTGCTTCAGCCATGCGCGGGAAGCATCGCCGAACAGCGTGCGCCCCACGGCAAACCCCTTAACCAGATCGTGCCCCGCCGCGGCGTTAAACCCGGCGCGCAGCTGTTCGGCCGGCGCGTCAAGCCCGAGGATCACCACTCCGCGGCAGTGCGGGTCCCGGCGTTCGATAATTTCGCCGAGCGACGTCCAGCCCTCGGCCGAGAGCGGCGGCAGCTTCCACCAGTCCGGGTAAATGCCCAGGTTGTAGAAGCGGGAGATGGCGCGCAGGTAGAGCTCGTCGCTGCGCGGCATGGTCGCGGGCAGGATCACTTCCAGCAGCAGCTCGTGCCCGGACCGGCAGCAGGCGTGGTACACCTCGGCGATTTTCTGCTCCTGCTCCAGGCGCAGGCCGTGGGCATCTTCCGGGTGGAAAAAGACCAGGCACTTCACCACGTGCTCCTGCGGCCAGCTGATAAGCTGGGTGCCGATATTGCCGTGCTCCATTTCCAGCGGCCGCGAGCCCGGCAGCTCAATGGGCCGCCCGATCCACCACCCTTCACCGGTAATGGCGTTGAGCGCGTCCTGGCCAAAGGTGCCGTCGCACAGCAGACCGGCTTTGCCCTCCAGCCCGGCGCGGCTCGCCGCCTCGCGGCTGGCCTGCAGGATCAGCTGCTTCAGGGCCGGAATGCGCCCGAGCGACGCGCCGCACTGCAGCGCCATATCCTCAAGCTGGCTGCGGTGGTCGAACGCCATCACGCACAGCTCAGGCCATTCACGGCGGCGGGTGGTGACGCGATGAAGATGGTTAAGACGCGGATCGAGATCCGGGCGCGGCACATTCGCGGCGCGGGAGAGATAATCGTCCAGCTCAATTTTGCTTGGCATCGCCGGGGCGCAGCCGTGGCGCGAGACCACCAGCGCGCCGCAGGCGTTGGCGTAGCGGCACGCCTGCTCCCAGCCCTCGTCGTTCAGGTAGCCGCGCAGCAGGCCGGACATAAACGCGTCCCCCGCGCCGAGGACGTTCAACACCTCCACGCGCACGCCGGTCACCGTCAGGCCGTCGTCCAGCCGTGGCGGAATGGCACCGGTATAGACCGAGCAGCCGAGCGCGCCGCGCTTGCAGACCAGCGTGGCCTGACTCACGTCGCGCACCCGTTCCAGCGCCTGTAAGGTATCCGTGCTGCCGCCCGCAATATGGAACTCCTCCTCGGTGCCGACAATGACGTCGAAGAGGTGCAGCACCTCCTGAAGTTCACGGGTGACCCGATCGGCGGGAATAAAGCGCGTTTCGCCATCGCCTAAGAAGGTCAGCCCCCACAGCACCGGGCGGTAATCGATGTCCAGCACCGTGCGCACCCCGTGACGGCGGGCATAGCCCAGCGCCGTCAGCACCGCCTCGCGGGTCTGGGGGTTAGAAAGGTGAGTCCCGGTGATGGCAAGACACCGTGCGGAGGCGATGTAGCTTTCGTCCACATCGCTGGCGGTAATCGCCATATCCGCGCAGTTATCGCGGTAAAAAATCAGAGGAAAGGTGTCCCGGTCTTTAATGCCGAGCAGCACCAGCGCCGTGAGGCGTTCTTTATCGGTAATCAGATGGCTGGTGTCGCAGCCCACCTGGCTTAACTCTTCCCGCAGGAAGCGGCCCATATGCTCGTCGCCCACGCGCGCCAGCATTGAGGAGCGCAGGCCCTGACGCGCGGTACCGTACGCCACGTTGCCGGACGATCCGCCGAGATATTTGGCGAAGCTGGATACATCCTCCAGACGGGCGCCAATCTGCTGGCTGTAGAGGTCTACCGCCACGCGGCCCATGCATATCACATCAAACTGCTTTTCCACGTTGATACCCTCTTCAGACAATGTCGTTCACGTTCAGCCAGCGGCCCTGCTGGTGCGAGAGTGCGATGGCGTCCAGCACGCGCGACACCCTCCAGCCCTCTTCGAAGTCCGGCCACATCGGGGCGTCGGCGGCAATGCCGTCCACCAGGTCGCGCACCTCCACCGTTTTTTGGTCGTTAAAGCCGATCCCGTGGCCCGCGCCCATGCAGAACGCGGCGTAGTCCGGGTGTGCCGGGCCGACCAGCAGCGTGCGGAACCCCTGACGGTTGACCGGATCGTCATGCAGATAGAGCTTCAGCTCCGCCATGCGCTCCTGGGTGAAGCTGATGGCGCCTTTCGTCCCGGTGATGACGTACGACAGCCCCATCTTGCGGCCGCAGGCGACGCGGGAGGTTTCAATCACACCCTGCGCCCCGCCCGCGAAGCGCACCAGCGCGTGGGCCTGATCCTCATTTTCGACGGCAACCATGTCCGACGATCCGGCCTTGGCCGGACGTTCCGGGACCACAATCCTCAGGTCGCCGCAAACCTGCTCAATCTCCCCCACCAGGTACTGGGCCATATTGACGATATGCGCCGCCAGATCGCCCAGCGCCCCCAGCCCGGCAGTCTCTTTGAAACAGTGCCAGTGAATCGGCGAAAGCGGGTCGGCCATGTAGTCTTCGTTGTGGGTGCCGTAGAAGTGGATCACCTCGCCAATCTCGCCGCGGGCGATGATCTCCTTCGCCAGCTGCGCCGTCGGGTTTTTCATGTAGTTGAAGCCCACCAGGGTTTTCACCCCTGCCCGCCTTGCGGCCTCGACCATCTCACGCGCGTCGTGGGCGTTCAGCGCCAGCGGTTTTTCCGAGTAAACATGCTTGCCGTGGCGGATAGCCTCCAGCGCCATCTCTTTATGCAGATGGTTGGGCGAGCAAATATCCACCACATCAATGGCCGGGTCGGCCACCAGCGCCCGCCAGTCTCCCCGTTGAACGGTTGAAGCCAAACGCCCGGGCGCGCTCTGCCGCCAGCGCCGGGTTCACCTCGGCCACCATCTCGCGCACCAGCCTGCCGCGCAGGTTGAACACCGTCGGGGCCTGGCGTAGGCGATGGCGTGCGCCTTGCCGATATATCCGGTGCCGATTAATCCAATACGTACCTCTTTCATCACGATCCTCACAGTGCGCCGCGACGGCTCTTGGCGTAGGTGTCGAACGCCACCGCCAGAACGATAATTAATCCGGTGATAATCTGCTGGTAGTAGGCCGAGACGTTCATCAGCACCAGGCCGTTAATCAGAATACCCATGATGATGGAGCCGATGATGGTGCCGCCGATGCGCCCGTAGCCGCCCATCAGCGAGGTGCCGCCAATCACCACCGATGCGATGACGCGCAGCTCAAAGGAGATCCCGGCCACCGCCTCGGCGCTCCCCAGACGCGCGCTGAGGATGAAGCCCGCCAGCCCCGCCAGGCAGCCAATCAGCACGTAGACGCTGACCAGCACGCGCTTCACGTTGACACCCGCCAGACGCGCCGCCTCCGGGTTGCCGCCGATGGCGTAGACGAAGCGGCCCCAGCGGGTTTTGTGCAGCGCCAGATAGCCGCCGACGGCGACGATGGCGAAGATCCAGATCGGAATGGAGATGCCGAGCAGCTCCCCGCGCCCCCACCAGCGGTAGCCCTGATCGAAACCGGCGATCGGCGCGCCGTCGTTAATCACCAGCGTAAGGCCGCGCCAGATGGTCATCCCCCCCGAGAGTGACGATGAACGGCGGCAGGCGCAGGCGGGTGACGCCCAGACCGTGCAGAAAGCCAATCGCCGTGCCCATCGCCAGGCAAATCCCCAGCCCAATCAGCCAGCTCATGCCGCCCCAGGCGTTCGGGTCAACGGTGGTAAAGTTGTCGCCCTTGATCACGTACGCCGCGGTCATGGCGCACACCGCCAGAATGGAGCCGACGGAGAGGTCGATCCCAGCGGTCAGGATGACGAAGGTCATCCCCACGGCCATGATCCCGTAGATGGAGACCTCGGTCAGGATGTTGAAAATGTTGCGTTCAGAGAAAAAGTTGCTGTTCTGCGACTGGAAGAAGATCAGCAGCAGGATCATGAAAATCAGCACCCCGAAGCGCTCGAAGAAGGCGATGGGATCGATGCGTCCGGCGCGTTTGACCGGGGCCTGCGTTTTAGAAATCATCTGCGTCATGAGAAACTCCGTTATGCCGCGTTCAGGGCGTTGTGGTTGATGGCCATCATCGTCATCAGCCGTTCTTCGTTAGCGTCGTCGCCGTGGATCTCGCCGGTCACCCGGCCTTCGCTGAGGGTGATGATCCGGTCGGACACCGCCATCACTTCAGGCAGATCGGAGGAGATCACGATCACCGCCACGCCCTTTTTTCGCCATGTCAAACAGCACCTGGTGCACTTCCGATTTGGTCCCCACGTCGATGCCGCGCGTCGGCTCATCGACGATCAGCACCCGCGGGTTGAGCGCCATGCAGCGCGCGAGGATCACTTTTTGCTGGTTACCCCCGGAGAGCTTGCGCACCTCCTGCTCGCTGTTGACCATTTTGATCTGCAGCGCCTGGCGGTAGGACTCAATCAGGTCGTCCTCTTTGCGGGTGTTGACGAACCAGCGCCAGTGCAGCAGTGACGAAAGGCAGGAGAGCGACAGGTTGTCGCGAATCGACAGCCCCAGCACCGCCCCCTCTTTTTTGCGATCTTCCGGCACCAGCGCCACGCCCTGGTCCAAGGCATACAGCGGATCGCGCGGCCGGTACGGTACGCCGTCCAGCTCAAAGCTGCCCGAGGTAAACGCGTCCGCGCCAAACAGGCAGCGCGCCACCTCGGTGCGTCCCGCGCCCACCAGCCCGGCAATGCCTAAAACCTCCCCGGCGTGGACGTGGAAGCTGATGTCGTGCAGGGCAATACCGTGCGGATCCAGCGGCGGCTTTTCGCGGCTCAGCCCCTTCACGGCCAGACGGATGGGTTTGTCTTCATGATGCGTTTCGCTGGCGGGACGACGGTTAAACGCCACGTCGCGCCCGACCATCAGGCGGATCAGCTGCTCGACGTTGGTCTCCGCCACCGCG